>JAASGO010000225.1:0-35411 GCA_023334245.1 Globisporangium cederbergense | reverse complement strand
TCTTGCCAAGCAATCCGACGCTTGCACAGACAGCAAGTAGGATCGCGCAGCCAACCAGCGTGAGCACAACGTTTGGCAGTGGACTCGACAGCTTCACATCGATGAGCTGCGTGTTGCACAGGAATGCGAGCGACTCGGTGAAAATTATCACCTACCCCCGCTGTTGCGTTTGACTGCTTTGTTGGAGCTGACCAAAGCTACTGCTGCTGCCGAGGTAGTATCGGAGCCCATGGCACAGCGTCGGATCGTTGCCCACGCACTCGGCGCTGTACACTTTCGCGAGGTCCTGGAACTGCCACGAGAGAGGGTCGACGCCTTCAATTGCAATGGCGTCGGTTCAATCAGTCACGGTATTGCATGGGAATGCGAAAGAATACTTTTGGGATGCATTGCTGCCTCGATTTCCAGTCAGTCTAGCACTAGTTGAGTGCTTGGCGTATATGCGTTTCGAAAACAGCAGCGAGCGACAGCACACAGCGCTAATCCTCGAAGACGCTCAGACTTGGTAGTCTTCTTGAGCGCGAGCGGCAGTCGCTGAGGCGCGTGGTACGTTCTCTGTCAATTGAAGTGGGCCATGGATCACCACAGAAGCTCAGAGCTTAGGCAGGTGCAGCGACGTCGCAGTCCGTCGGCTTTTGATAATGCGGTGGTCGTCGAGTAGCACTGATACGTGACCACAAAGATCGTGAACGCCTTTCTCATGAGAAGTATGCCGATCTACTCAGGCCACTTGGACTCGGTGTCGCAGCTGTACAAACCCAGGAGCTTCATCGACTGCAAATGGTTTGCGACGCTGAGAAAGTATGCTGAGCACGTGATAAAGGTGCACCAGGTGGTTCAGCTGTACGAGGTCATGCTGAACGAGCAGGTGGTTGCGAACAAAACCGGACGCCCCGAGCTCTCAGTTGACTGACTGAATAGCCAATCTGCTACAGTAGCAAACTTCAGGCAAAGCAGTGAACTTTGCTACGAAAGCGCGTCGAGCAGCGCACCAAAGCCTGTCTCGGAGCCCTCCCGCTTCACCCACGTATGCCGATACTGAGCGTCGCGATCCTCGTCCTTCATGCCGTCGGCGCGGATCTGCAGCCAGCGCGAAGACTTGCCGCTGCCAAAGTCGAACTCCTGGATATGATACGTCTTGACGCGCAGCAGCGGCTCGGGGGTCATGGCTGTGCCGTCGCACGTGTCGCCGTACTTCTCCACGTCATCGATGTGGTGGAACGAGAAGGCGCTGAAGACTGTGATCAGGAACTGACACGGGTTCGTCGGCGACACTTCGATCTCAATGGGATGGCCACGCGCTTCAGCGGGGCGGATGATCATGAATGGGTTGCCCAGCAGACTGTGGATCACAAAGTACGAGTCCCCGCCGCTGATTGTGCGCGCGCAGGCCTGCAGCAGCGTGCTCACGGCGCGCACGCGCTCCTCCTGGGCGCTCGCGAAGCGTTTGATATAGCTGTCGAGCACCTCAAAGATGTTCTCGAGGCCGTTGTTCTCGTCCCCACCGCCGTAGAGAATGTTGTTGATCAGGAAGAGCTCCGGTAGGATATCGCGAAGTGTCTGCTCGAGTGAGATGGGCCGCGGCCTGGGCAGGAAAATTTGACGGAACGTCGTGCTGTACTTGGAGAGGATCGTGAGGTAGTCGCTCTTGGTGCGCGCAAGCGTTGCCTTCTTGCGGATCGCCAGCTGGTCGTGCGGATGGATCTCCCACAACAAAGGATCCGTGTCCTGGAGGTACTTGACGCTGCCGTAGTGGTGGTACGAAGAGCACTCGAGCGTCCCCACGGAGCCCAGCGAGCCGCTGTTGCTACTGCCGCCAGTGCTACCAGTACTCTTGTTCTCGTCGTCTGCGGACGATGCTGATGAGGACGTTGTGCGCAGTCGGTAGAACGGCACTTTCTTCTTCTTGCCAGGCGATGAGAACGAGTGGCTTTGCGAGAACGACGAGGCCGCCGAGCCCGAGGCTATCGACAGGTTGCAGTAGAATGACGCGCGGTTCAGTGCTGTGACCCACGTCGCCACGTTCTCCTCAGACTCATAGGTCACGCGCAGCACGCAGCACTTGCGCAAATGGACCTGCGGTGTCATGCGCGCCGAGAATTTCATGATCTGCAGACTGTGGTTCGAGCTCGACGTCGTGATGCTGAATGTCATGGACTGATCGCCCTTGCCGCGCAGCACATGCGCATGGTCGAGCACGATCGCGCCACGCGGGACGCCGTCCGTCTCGCTGGCGAAGTAGTAGAGGCGGTTACCCTTGAGCTCAAAGTAGCGCTGCTGCCACGAATTGAGCCCCGTCTTCTTCTTGAGCCAGCCAGTTTTCTCTGGAGCACACCGTGTATCGTCGTCGCGCGGGTCGTTACCGTTGAGTGAATTGCCGACGCTCTCGGGCAGTGATGTAGTTGAGAGCATCGACCACGAGAGCGGCAGTGACGCTACGACGTCGGCTCCTTCGTGGATCATCTGCGAGTCGTCCTCCTCCTGCGCGTACTCTTCTTCGGCGGCGAGCGTGCTTACGGAGCAGTTGCTGTGCTTCGCTGGCGTGGTGATCGCCTGCTGCTCAACTGGTGACGAGGATCCAGCAGTAACTGCTGCTGGTAAGTGTACGTCGCTCAGCTCAGTCGAGACTTCGGCAGCAAGCTGTCTGCAAACGTCCTCTTCGACTCGTAGAGTTGCCCCCAGATGGTCCCGTGCGATGTCAGAATCCCGCAGCACGACAGTGGGCACTTGGTTGTCTCCCTCCCCTTGATCTTCTTCTCGAGCGCTGCTGCTGAGAAGCTGACTATTCCTGCGCACCACATGACTGTCGTGAACTGATGTAGATGTCGCTAAGAGCGACGACTCTTCAGTTGCGATCGCGTCGTCGATGCGCCGCGCGAGCCCCAAGTGCTCGTCCTTGAGTTCCCCAGAGCGAGTGAGTGGTAGCGAGACCGTGATCGCCCAGAGCTGTCGGCCGATCCATTGGAGCGAGATGTCGGGGTTGATGCGCAGCAGTGAGGACTCAGGGCTGCTGGAGACCACGGCGGCGATCCGACCCACGATCTCGGCACCCTTGTCCATCGTCCAGCACGTGATCGAGCCTTTGAAGAAGTTGTCTTCGACGTACCAGCGCTCCATTTGAGTCTGATGCTGTGGCCACTTGACCTCACCCGAGTAAAGCTTCGTCACATCCTGCTTGATTGTCTCTCCTGGGAAATGTTCGGAGCAATTCGAGCCATTTACCAGGGCCACAGAAGTATAACTGGAGCCTGCCTTCTCTGCTGTTGTCTCGGATCTAGACTTGCCCGCCTTCTTTTCCTCTTCCTCCAGTTCGACATCAAGGGTAGCACTGATGGTGGCCGCCGATGATGGCTCTCCAGGCTGAGAAGCCCCAGGAGTAGAACCAGATGAGGCTTCATGGAGGTCTGCTACTTTGGAAGAGGGCTTCGCTGTAGCAGTGGGACTTGGCGCCGAGAAGCGCTCCTTGATCTTGAGGAATTGGTCCTTCAGGCTCGAACAGTTTTCATGGAGGAGCGACGACATAGGGATTGGCGGCAGCGAAAAGTCCCGTGAGATTGTGCGGCTGTGGTGCTGCGGGTCCACGTGCAGCGAACGGATGCTCTTGAGCATGCCGAGGCTATGCCGCACGGATCCGTCTGCGTCCAGGTTCGCGGTGCTCGCTAGCGCTAGGTCAACCTGGTAAACAAGCAAGAAATCATAAGCAGTCATGTCAATCTCCAAGAGTACAAGGTACGCAGGCAATACAGTGGAGTAGTGTCAGTCTGACCTTGAGCGTGGCCGACCGAGGGCTAGACACTGCGCTCTTGGTGTCGCTGTGAGAATGCGATCCGTTGGCAGATTGCTGAGCTGACGAGCGTTTGATTGCCACTTTCTTCTCGTTGTTACTGCCGGACCGACACGTGGGCGAGCCGTCATTTTCGTCCTCGTTCACGGGCGACGAGGTCTCGGATGCTGCTGATGGTGAAGACGTGAAGATTGCAAGCGGGCTGTGAATCGAGAACGACGCCTTCGTGCTGGAAGTTGCTGATGCTGATGATGGCAGCGGTGGGGACGCCGCAGACGTCGGCGACTGCGCTCCTGTCGCCGTCTGGGTCATCGACTGCTTCCGCTGAAGAGAGAACATGCTTTTGGAAGACGTGATGCGCGACGTTGTCATCAGCGACGCTGACTGGGGATCTGGGATAGGTGGTTCAATGTTGCAAAGGTCGACTCGGTTCGTCGCTCATTCCTTTCGCAGCACCTCACGACGTCTGTTGCGCTTCGTCGATAGCTCTGTTCTTCACTCTCGTAGCACTGCTTCTAGCGTATAGCTTGTTCCTCGTCGGCCAACTACACTCAAGTCCACGGACCAACGGTGAGCTGTACGGAAGCGTGGCGGTGCTGCAGGCGGCTCGGAATGCTTCGCGTTCTCCCTCGTCCTTACCGCGCTCGCGTGACACCGTTTCACTTGAGTTCGTCTCTATTTTCCACCTCCTCATGACGTCTTGGCCTCTAAAATAGTTTGATTGGGATCGCACTGAATCGGGTGAAAATAGCCGCGAGGGCACTTGCGTCCAGTGCACTAGCAGGCTTCTTGATATGGCTGGCGATTTGCAAGCCGTCTTACGTCCAGAGCATCTGCTGCGAACGTGCATCGAGGCTTCTGCCTTTGAAGTAGTGCCATTGCAGTGGTGAGGGAGGAATTTGGCTCGATCAATACGCCTTCAGGCTGTGGAGGTCGGTAGCGATAAGTCCTGAACACGGTGGGTTGCGTAGGTTTGCCCACCTTGATTCTTGACGATTTGAATAAAGAAACAGGTCAGTTGTGAGTTGAAAGCGACCTCAGTTTCCCATCTTGCGCATACTTTTCAGGCTCGCTCAAAATCGTATTCACACATACATACCTCCTCGTGTATTTACATACCCGATCGCTCATGTACCTATGAGGCGTCGTGATGGGCACCTTCGGAAGACTGCAATCGTGTGAGAAGCGAGAAGCAGTGGTGCAGCTGATCCTTCACGTCGTCGTTCATGCCAGCATCAGCAACTGGTTGTTTGCTGTTTCCGTCAACGTCCATTGCCTCTGAACAGGAAGAGCTCTCTACTAGACTCTCGCTAGTCCCCTTCTTTGATACACCTTGCGTTGGCTCCAGTCTCTTGATGTGCTGCTGCATCAGCTCCAGGAGTGCGCGACTGCGGTCCTCCGCGGCCTCTTTCTCCAGCACGTCAAGTAGCAAGAGTCGCAGCAGATCGTCTCGCTTGTCCAGAATTTTCTCCTCCAGCACTTCCTGGCGCATCACGGGCTATAGTCAAGAGGCGCATCACAATTTAGTACACTCCTTTCTATCACATGAACAAGACATAGACAGACATGAAGAGCTCTAGCAACGTACGCGGAGCTTCTCGATGAGCCCTTTCTTGGACCGCTTGCCGTTCTTGTCTCTCGAGTCTTTGACCACGATGAGCTCGCGGGCGTGCGCCTCGACCATGAGCTCGCGGAGCGTGAGCTGCTTGAGCGGCTTGCCTTCCCCACTTGTCGAGTACTTGGCGCAGAGCTCGCGCTCGACGACCGTGATCTCCTTCTTCTCCGCTTCGGGGATGTCAGGAATCGCGATCCCGCGGTTCTGCGCGATCTCCACGAGCTCCTCGTACTCGAGCGTGTTGATAAACGACTCGATCGAGTAAAAGCGCCGCCCGAATGCGTAGCCTTCGTCTGCCTGCCCCTCGATCTCCTTCTTCGCGAGCTGCAGTCGCGTCAGCGTCTGTGCAGAGAGCTCCGCTGTGTCGACAGCGGATAATGCCTCTGTGCTAGATAGAAGCGCCACCTGGGTCAGCAGCAGCTCAGCAACCTGGAGCTGTCGCTCGAGAGTCACAATGTCCTCGTCATCACCAATCAGTTGCGTGGCTGTCGTACTGATGAACCCACGCTCCTGCAGTGCGCTACGTAGCTCTCTAGCATACTCGCGTCTCAGCGTGTGCTGCAGAACTGACAGGTCGCCGTCGGCGCGCTCAATGGCGATGCCACGCGCCTCGCACTCCAGTCGCAAAGCTGCGAGCAGCTCCACACTCATCGCCGACGATGCGTCACCACCACTGACACTGCTATCACCAGCTGCATACAAACGCCGCTGAGCGCCGCACAGCCGCACGACCGGCGCCTGCTCTGCATCGTACTCGATGTAGTGTGAGCCGCGGAAGCGCACACGGCGCTTGCTCTTGGCGTCTGCGACTGCGGTGGCCCGAGCCTCCTCCATCTCTTCTTCTTGCTGTTTGACTGAGTTTTTAATGTGACGTGAGGCTTGAGTAGGGAGCGCGAGAGTATACCATTGTATTCGCATATAAGGGAGCTCGACATCCAAAAACGACCCAACTAAACGGACTTCGGGGTTCAAGACTTGGCGTGACGCTCACGCACACGTGGCTTACGCTTTCTTCACCCTCTTCCTTCCATCACTCTCTTCTTCGGGCTCACTCACTTGCTGATCGCCACCTTCTCGTAGACCGCCTCGCGCACGGGCAACAGCTGCTGGAACGTGTCGATGTTGGTGTAGTTGGCCATGTTCTTCGTGTGGCCCAGCGCAAAGAGATTCTCGAAGCTCTCCTCCTTGCGCGTGTACTCGCGGATGAAATGATCGGAGCCGAACAAGTGGTGGATGCGCGTCTCGTGGAGACGCACGACCACATGGTCCAGGCGCATCCAGTACCGCGCGAGCACGTAGAAGCCCGATGGCATCACGCGCTTTTGCCATGGTACACATACACAAACAGAAGTTAGAAACGAAGTCATATATCATGAACGACAATAAGTGCAGTACTGTACCATCTTGATGGACATGGCCGACACACCGTGGTCGTGCAGCTCGTCCTCGTAGAGCGCGACGTCTTCGAACCAGAGGATCGGCTCGCGCACTTTGAGCTTCTCCATGTCGATGCGCTCCTGCGTGGGCTCCACACTCACACCCACGCTTGCGCTCTGTTCATTTGAGGTGAACTGCAGGCCATCGCGCGTTAAACGCTGCAGCGTGCCCTTGTAGTCGGTCGTGTATGTCCAATCGTACGAGATGTCCAGCTCCTTCACGTCCTCTCTGTTAGTATCCACACACATACACACACAAAGAGCAAGAATAGAAGCGTGGGCATCAACGCACAATACCACAGTTGCTATAAATGACCACACAAAGCGTCGTACTTGTTGGTATTGTGCTTGGCGATGGACACCTTGAGCTGCTGCTGCTGGTGGGCCACGATATCCGCCGCCTGGTCGCTCTTTGGGGCGCTAAAGTGCGCACCCTTGAGCGCCTCGACCGCCAGGAACGAGTAGCACACGCCCGTAGGCTCGTGGAAGAAGAGCAGCTGGTTCTTGCCGAAGACCATCTCGGGCGGCGTCAGCTTGGCCTCGTCCGCGATTCTGTGGGCGTTGCGTTGCATTGCGTGCGGTAGCATAGCACAGTAAGTCAGTACAACAGCAATACAACATCAATACACCCACAGACGCAATAATACACACTTGTCCATGTCGTCGAGCGGCGTGATGTGCGTCTTGTTGGAGCCGATGACCCAGTCGCGGATGCGGATGCCCTTGAACTCGAGCTCGTCCGCCGCCTTGGTGTCCGCCAGCTGCTCGCGGCGCGAGTCGCCCAGGTACGCGAACGCGGCGTTACTGTCAGTGCTGGCAGCGTTGGCGCTATCGTAGAGCTTATGCAGTAGCTGCGGTGGCCCGCTCTCCGCGCTAAAGTACCCGCGCGACGCGATCATGGCCGCCACGTCTTGCTGCTCGAGTGTCTCCGCCATCTCAGCTTGATCAGTTTGCTTATGATTGTGATGAAAGCGCGTGCCACTGAGAGATCACAGAATAAAGACGCAGCTTCACAGAATGAGCGCGACACTTTCGGATTGGCTGAAATATTCCTCTCAAAATGAGACAGGATCGGCATTCATTTTCACAGGTTTCCGATCTATAGCCACCTGCTTCTCATTTCTCATTAAAGAAGCATCTCCTCATCAAAGACAGCAGCAAGAACTAGTGAGATGCCGCGACGCACCCTCGCCCCATTACCTTCGACATGATGGCCATAACCCGCCGCACAATCCGACCCGACTTTGACAAATAGCGTGTGACGAGGGGCGTTCCCGGTCGTGACAAGCCCGCCACTGCTGTCCTGAAAATGGCAGAACCAGCCCTGCCGTCGCCCGCATTGCGCCCCAGTTACCAGAGAATCAAGAGGAACTTGGCGAGCAACGAGACTTTGCCGATGTTACCTTGCCGAACGGGGTGGGGAATACGAGGAAGTAAAGTACGAATATGGAGGAGGGGGTGAGTTCGCTACTGTCGCTTCCCTCGCGCAGGCTGATCCCCATTCGCATGCAGTTGCAGCAGCCCACTTGCAGGTTGTTGCGCAGAATGATTCCTTCCACGCAACTAATCTTCGTATCATGCGTCGACATGTGGTGCTGCTTTTAGTTGTTTACATGCGCAATATCACAATTGCCTTCGATTAAACGCCTCAGGCGTACATACTCTAAGTGTCGGTCAGCATGGCACAGCGACGTCAGTATGAAAGTGATCAGCAGCAGCGCAGGACTGACCTTCGTGTCCATCGCGACGCCCGCTCTCTCTCGTCCGGTGACTGTGAGAACGGAGCTTTTCTCGAATCTGCTTGTTTGATTGCCACTGGCAACTGAAGAAGAGTGAACAAGACAAACGAAGGAGCTCGAGCATCCAGGTGGAACGTTTCAAGAGATAGGAAACTAAAGAGTCAGCCCATCAGGTTGCCCATTCACCTCGTGAAGCCTGAATCACCGCCACTCTCGCGAAGCTATCGAAAACACAACCGGGAATTTTAGGTGATCGACCCTTCTGTTGATTTGGGCTCGGTGTTCTTGAAAGGCGAAGCTGAACTGCGACTTGGCAACTGATAACACTGTGGACAGCACTTACCCTTACAAACGGGAAGGTCTCGCGCAGCCAGCGAATGAGCGCGAGATCGCTGCTGCCGCATTGCTGCCACAGCACGAAGCGCCTGAACTCAGCCTTGCACTCCCACTCAGGGTTTGTCGACATGACCTCGTGCTTCCACTGTATTCTTCCCAGAGACTCGATGGAAAGCGCGCAGATCATCACGTCCTCGAAATTGAGCATCGGGTGGGGTGCATTGTCAGGAATCTTGCTCAGTGCATGCAGCTTTCTGAACATAGCGAGGTCATTCGTAGCAGTTGCTGCATGAGGCAGGGTCCGACCGTATACGCTGCAGTTTGACCGCGCAGTACTTTGGCAAGGCGAGCCTGCTGAACTGGAGCACTGCAAAGGATCGTCCAGCCGTCCATAGAGCCGGTGGTTTCTCCCATAGGACTCAGTTGGTGATCACATGGAAAGCTGCGTTGTGACTATGACGCGCGATCTGCGACAACAAGAATGTAGCTGGTGATGCCATAGACGACGGATGGGTACAGATCAGGAGTGACGTTGCCGTCAAAATGAGTGTCGGTGGTCTCTGTCGAGCACAGTAAGTTTTGTTGTGATATCAAACCTGGTACGAGTAGCAACAACACGTCATAGATACAAAAGCATAGAGCTCCGTGATAAGAAACGCCGAGTGCGATGGCATGAGAGTCCGGATCTCTTTGGAAGTTCAACGCCACTGCCCAACACCATCGTGGCTCCATTCGGCAAGACGTTGCTTCATTCCATTCTCTTTGCAAGTACAGTAACGGTAGACCTGGATTTTGTGCGAGACTTCAGCCTTTGGAAGGTGGCAAACTCAGTCGGGATCGTTGCAAGCGCATTATTCACATGCACATATATTGTAAACGGAAAGTTACTGGGCTTGGGTGCCACGGAATAAGCTCACGAACTAGGGTTTGACTCCCACACTCTCATCCGGCATGGCTTACCACACACAACTCGCTCGCTACGGAGGTGAAGTGGAGAGGTGATGAGTCAGTTGTTAGTTGCGACCTTGGGTGGTACTTCGAAATATCAATCAGTAGATCGCTTGGTAGATGCGCATCAATAAGATCAATTTCAAGGCACTACCAGTTGTCGCAAACTAAACGATCCGAGGTCTTGTGTGGTCTCTGGAATGCTTGCACTTGTGTATGCTTCATAGTCGTATCAGACTACGAAACGACAACAAGTTAGAATCTCAAGTTCACATAGTCTTAGACACCATCAGATGGTGAGGCTATGTATCAGACAAAGCGCAGGCATTGCTTTTGTTTTGATCGTCCGTTCAGTGAAGAGATGGACGCCGCTGCAGTTTCCACATCGATTCACACATCTCTGATGTTGCTCCAGTAGTCGATTTAACACTCTCTGTTCTCCCAGGTGACGACCTTGCCACTCGGCCCGTTTTGCACGGGCTTCCTCGAGGAGTGGGAGGCTGAGGGACGATTGGGGACAGGATGCGCACGAAATCGGGCACCGCATTGGGCGGCCGCGACTGTACTGGAGACGACGACGGCATTGCTGACGACGCTGCCAAGGGGCTCCGTGCACAGGAGCTGGGTGATAATGGGTGTGGTGAGACGAGCCCAGTTGCAAAAGAACCACCTAGGCTTGAACTTGGTAGTCCGCCGAATCCGACTGCAGGTAGAGCCCTGGGCGAAACTGGCGGTGTCTTAAGTGGGATATACTGCTGTTGCTGCTGATGATGAGTAAAGCTCGAATACTCAGCTCGACCCGATTGGTTTCCTCTTGACGTGAAAGATCGCGTTGGTGACGACGGCATCTTGCTGCTGGTGTCTTTCTCTGGAAGGAAAAGCGCGTAGGCGCTGGTCGCATTCTGCTTCTTGTCTCTCAAGTGGCGCGCCAGCTGTGTGCTTTGCCTCTCATCGAACTTACCCGTGACGGGATTCGCGCGCGCAAGCACTTGCCAGGGCTTCTCGACGTGAAAATACGATGGGTCTTTCTGCGTCTCGACGAGCTCGTGGTTCCAGCGATTACGCTCAAGCAGCGAGTTGCGGATGATCTGGAGACTCTGCGGCGTCAGCCGCCGCCAACCGCGCTCCGAAAGTTCCAGAACCTGCACGCGGGTGCAACACATGAACACGGTCGCTGCCATCTCCGCTTGACTCGTCGCCGAATAGAGAGGATGCTGTTGCTGCTGCTGTTGTTGAAATGATCCACCAAGGCTACTCATAATTGACTGAGCTCCTCCTGTTGTACTTGTATTCCCACTCGATGTGCTGCTTGAGACTGGTGCGGCACCGACGATGTTCGCAAATGCAATCGCGACTCCAAAGAACTCTTGCGGACCGATCGTTGCGACGCGGATCAGTACTGTCTTGGTTGGCAGAATGGCTCCTGGTGCTGTAGACGACGACGACGAGCTACTCAGTATTGGAATCGCTGACGCCGGTACCGTCTTTTTGAGAAAGACTGCGATCTCGCCACTTTTGACGATGTACAGCGTCCGCAGATGCACCGACTCCTTCAGGAACAGGTGGTGCGGCTCGTAGATGTTCTGCTGCATGTCGTGCGCCACGCGAATACACTGACCGAAATCACAGCCTTTAAAGAAGTCGAGTCGCGAGAGGAACTCGGCTCGTTCCACCATCTCGTGGCGAACGTTCACGCCCGGTAGCGCAGCCATGATCATATGCAACCGATCGCGATCGAGCACCAGGAGGTCTGTGTCGCAGGGTGACATCGCGGTCGCGGAGCGCTGAAGACGCGTGACGAGCGACAGCTCACCAAACGAATCGCCAGCGGACAGCGTCGCGATCACTTCGTAGTGCTTGACGGTCTGCATCGAGTTCACGTCCTCATTCACAATGTTAATCTTGCCACGCAAGATCAGGAACGCCTTGCTCTCGATCTTCCCCTGGCGGAACAGGTACTGGTCCTTGCCAATATTGAGAAAGTCCACGACCTTACCGAGGTGGCGCGCCACTTTGTGCTTGTCGACACTCACGGGCATCTCGAATTTGTCGAGGAAGACCGTGTTCTCTATCATCCTGCTGATGAAGCTCATCTCTGGAGGCGTGCGCGTCGACGGAGGCGACGACAGGATGCGTCGAGACTCGGAGCGGATAATGCTGAGCGACGACGCGGGCGAATCCCACGTGACGCGCGACGACAAGAACTCGAACTCTTCGCCGAGCTGCGGTTCCTGGTGCAGCCGCCGCAGGAAGTCCAGGTACATGGTCTTACCGACAAACTTCAGGTTGTATGCGGCCTTGAACTTCTTGATGAACGTGATCAGGTAGTGCGACACCTGCGGGTTCGACAGGTGTAGATTGCGCGCGTTGATCACCAAGTTCCACTCCTCGATGAGCGTCGTTGCGAGCAGTGACTCTGCATCCACGTCGATCACGTTGTTCATCAGCTGGCTTGCTGCAATGTAGTCTTTCCGCCTGATAATTATGCAGAGAACCGGGTCACCTCTCGCGACCACGTGCGCGGTGCGGGGCTTGCCCAGTAGACCCATCTCTCCAAAACCTTGATAAAGCGATTTCTGTGCCACCGTTGACGACTGAACGCGTCCTCCTCCTCGCGCGTCACCTCGCTTCACGGTGCTGATCGTCGCATCGAGTACCATCGCGCTACTCCCGCGTTCCCCGATTTCTCCGAGCAGCAGTGAGTTTGAGCGTGAATCGGCGGGGCTGGAGATCATCTCGTCAACCACAACATTCGCTTCGCCCTCAGCGAGAATAAAGAAACGGTCGTCGACTTCATGCTGCCGGCAGATGAAGTCGTTGTCCTGATACGTCTCAAGGGTGCAGTGGTTGATGATATGCTGACGCTGAGCGAGCGAGAACTCCTTGAACAGGCGGTGCTTTTCGAGAACCGAGTGCGAGCGCATGAGGTACCGGTAGAGCATCAATTGGTGCAGCGGCGCGAGTAGCACCTGAAAGTCCTCTTCCTTCAGCGACATGCAAGTGGTGCTGCCGCTCGCAACAGCGTTCGACTTGCGGGTCGCGTTCTGAAGAAACGCCATCTCACCAAAGTAGTCGTACTCCTCAAACGTCATGATCTGGATCTCCAGTTCGGCTTCCTGAACAGAGCGACGCTGCGCGCCTTGCCGAGCGGGACCTGTTCCTGCGCGACGCTGGGTGATCAGGATTTTGCCTTCCTCGATGAAGTAGATGTCGCGCTCGGGCTGTCCCTGGCAGAACAGGTACTCGCCATCCGTAAATGTGGCGATCGTCAGTGCCTGCACCAGGTCGTCCTCGCTACAGTGCTGCTCCTTGACGGCTTGTTTCAGAATCGGCGTCGAGTGAACGAGCTTGCGCTTGCGGTCTGTCTCTGGAGTCGCTTTCGCTCCTGCAGCAGCGGCATTCGCACTGCGTGGACTAGCTAGAGAAGAAAATGAGCCGCTGCCATTGGGAGGAGTGGGCTGCTTCGTACTAGTGGGACGCGCTGGCTGCTGGCTCGAGGACGTGGAAGAGCTCATCAGACACGAACTATGGTCGACTCGTCCGTGGCGCAACGCATGTGATTTCTTGGGTGCAAAACTATATTTGACGACACTGCGCAGTTTGTCGCAATGTCCTTTGAGCCTATTACGCAGCAGCAACAACAATAGAAAAGCGTCAGTGCGGCGGGTGTTCAAGTGGCTTACCGACCACGAACTTGCTGATTGAACTCTCGTTATATTACATTAAGGAAAGCCACTGCAGCGAGCTGTCGCATTCTCTTTCTTGCTCGCTGCTCTTGATATCACTCCTGTGAGAAGAGGGTAGCGGGCGTTAGATCAGCGATGGATCTCACACTCCGCCCTCCTCTTTCCATGGCGTGATGGAATACATAGAATAGATAAGTCTTTTACCGCGTAACGCTGGAAAGATGCTCGGTCTCTTACATATCGTCGATTATGTCGAGCAGCGGGAACACCTTCGAGCGCAGTCGATACACCACTTCCATCGCCGTCGGTCGCTTCTCTGGATCCAGCTCGAGGCACTCTCGCGCCAGATCGACAATAGCTGACGGACAATCATCGCGGAAGCTTGGCAGCAGTTTGCCTTCGGCTACAAGGTGCACGATCTGCATACTCTTCATCTTGTTCTTAGTGCGGTCCTTGTTGAACCCATACGGCAGCATGCACGTGTCGATTTCAGAGAGCACGATACCAAACGAGAAAATGTCGGCTTTCTCGTCGTATCGTTTCCCTTCGAGCACCTCGGGTGCGCTCCACAGAATGGTTCCCACGCCATTCGTCATCGTTTCCTCCACGGACGTTTCTCGACTGAGTCCGAAGTCGCTCAGCTTCGCGCGCAAATGTCGGTCAAGCAGCACGTTCTTCGATTTCAGGTCGCGATGGATGATGACTGGCTCGAGCGAGTGAAGATACACGAGTGCTTCCGCAATATCCATCGACATGAGCAGCTTCTCCTTCTCCCACGTCAGCGACGCGGCGATTGGCTGGCCTAGCACATGTTCGAGGTCACCACGTTCGAGGTACTCGGTCACGGCACACAAATGCAGCAACGACTGCCACGCCACGCCGCAGAAACCCACAATCCTCGGGTGCTCCAGTACCGAAGCGAGCCGAACCTCGTCGGTGAATCGCTCAAGTGAAGCAATGTCTTCTCGCTTGGACGCCAGGAGGCACTTCAGCGCGACGTATCGAGACTCGTACTGACCCAACCAGACTTCGCCGTTGCCTCCCTTGGACAACACCCGCAGAAAAGTCAGCTGGGTAACGGAGATACGCTTCGTCACGACCGCTGGGTCCGCAACAAAGCGGCGTAAAATCGCAGACTTGGTGCAGAGCGCGTCGTTCGAAACTGTAGGGTCGACGCCACGGCTTCCTCGGCCCCCAGAGCGGGCAAATACGTCCATTGGCGTAGATCCGTGAAGCTGCTGTTCGTTGGAGAGCAGGTTCGACGTGCACGAGTTCTCGCTCGAGTCGTCTCCCGACTTGCGGTAAATCTTGTACTTGATCAGGTAGTAGACCACGCTGCACAACGCCAAGCAGAGCACGGCGAGCAGCAGGACCAGGATTGCTGACGTCGTTGAAAAGGTGCTAGCTGCTGGCACCGACGCATAGCGAAGCCACGCATCCAGCGTCTCCCCCTTTGCTGGAGGGCAGAGGTTGGCGTCATTCGCTGTCATCTGTCGACACGGGATAATGATGCGTCCTTTCGCTTCGCAGGACTTGGTGCCGATGAAAGCCCTGTCTGTGATGTGGATCGCGTACATCTTGCTCGCCGTAGTTGATGTCGTGTGGTCGCGCACAATCGGCGCTGGGAGCGCGTCGCTGCCGCCGTCCTCCGCCCAGAAAGCACCATCGGAAGCCTGCACGTTCTTCAGCGTCGATGTATCCACCACACAACGCGTCGAGGACGCGATCACATCTGTCGGGCAATTCTCAAGAAACTGGCTGTTGCCACCGCACTTGGACAGGGTGCACGCGCTGTTGTTGCTATCTGCGACGACCTGCGTGACGACTTGCGCGTCGAGCAGGATGTCGCTCATCGTCCGCGAGCACGTTGTCAAAATTTGCACGAGCGTCGTATCAGACGTGAGCACAAGCCCCGAGTCCCACAGGAGCGCGCGCTGCTGCAGGCCCGTGAGCAGACCCCAGGAAAGCGAGGAGGACGACTCGCGCAGACGGCTCTTGGCGTCGCTCGAGAGCTGCGATTCGGTGATGTCGAGCAGCGCCGCGGTCTCGCCTTCCTTCTCCGCCGCGTAGAACTTGCCTGCGAGGTCTGCCCCGTTGCCGCACACCGTCGTCATTGTCGTCGCCGTCGTCAGCGCCAGTACGAGGAGCGCGCCGCGCGCCGCCATCGTTACTGTGGTGCTGCTGGATCCTGCCTTCTCGTTAGCGGTTCGCTGCTTCTTTGCGTGTGTGGAAAGCGGTGTTGTGGCGCAAACTGCGTGTGTGCTGTGTGGGCGGACTGGAGGCGATTTTGCAAGTTGAGGGGGAGAGGTCCAGAGGGATTAACGGGAGTTGCACAATTGGAGGGAAAGCAAAGTGACAATCACTCGGATGGAGTTGTCAGGAGAGCGAAAAGAAAGAACCAGGGGCAGATTTGTAATTTTAGAAAGTAGCCGTTTTGAATACCGGCTTTTATCGAATGACATAGTTCATTGGGCTGCTTACTCGTTCGCAGCTTGTCAGAATAGCTGTATGCAGCATACAGCACAGCGGTATTGAGCAGCTGGTCTCGACGTGCAACTGTTCCGTGTCCAGTCTGAACAGATCCTCTCAATCGCCCGGTTGCCAGATTGTGCAACTCGCCATTGCCGCTTGCCGCACTAGAGGACTCGCACGCACAGGACAGATTGGCACCGCATGCACATAGGGTGAACGCATTGGTTATGGAGTCAAACTGCCGAATAATTTGCAGGCAGTTTCCTTCTCGTGTAGATTATACGAGCATACACATACGTCCAGCAACACAAGGAGAGCTTTCCGAAGCATGTCGATGCGTGCAAACTCTTGCACAACACTGGTTTAGGAGACTCTCGCACTTTGTTCCTTAGAGGAAAAATAAGTGCTCATAGCTCCACTTCTGATCGCCGGCAGTACTGACGTCGGCGACGTGGCGAGCAGACAGTTAGCTCCTCCTTCAGTTCGGGCGAATCGTTTCACTCACGCGCTCTGCACTTCTTATCTTAGATTTGGAGATCTATCCACGTCTATTCACTCATCGATCCGCGCTAAGCTATGCCAATGAATGTGCGCACAGGCTCTGAGCTTATGTAGCGCTGTGTCCACAAGAGGAGGCACTACTTGAACCTCACATGATCCCAAGTCGCTTCACCGCAGGCGTGGGAGCTCACACAGGTCACGCTCATGTCAAACCATTGGGCTCTAATGGCATTTTCTTCAGTTGACTGTCCTCACAAATAGCGCGTTCGCACTTAATGCACGCACTTAAGACGAGATGGGAAAGGGAAACCTCCGGCGCTCGTGGACCTTCTCTTCATATGATTTCTCAGGATATAAATTTCCAAGTATGTTTCATGTGGGTCACTCTAAGTATCTTGAAGCTTCATTTTGATCCAAATACACATATATATTGATTTTAGGAGGTACATTTAGAGAATGCCGTTTGTACTACAGGCGAGAAAGCGCCAGCCAGCCCAAAGCTGGAAATGCGTTGCGGAGCGCTGACGACGACAAGCAAGACGAAGGAGAACGCTAGCAGCAGGAGACGATAGGCGACAGACCACAGCAGAAAACCAACGACATTAACTATGGCAACAGCGCAGGAGCACGCGCTGACGCTGGCGCCGCTGGGCGCGTGCGCGAGCGTGACGGAGGCATTCTGGAGCGACCCGGCGCGCTTCCGCCTCGAGTTCACGAACGACGTTAAGACCAAGGAGCTGCGCTGGGTGCTCTTCACAGGTCTGTTGTCTTTGTTTGCTTTCCCTATATGTTCTGTGCGGTGTATAGGTGGTAGATAGCCTCGCGTTGTGTAGGTTTACTAGGGCGGTTGCGCTTGTGGTTATGGCGGTGTGCTAATGTATCGATTTGTGTGTGTGTGTGTCTGTTGTGATGGTGCGCAGCGTCGCGTCGCGGGTGCATCGGCAAGATCATCTTCACTCTCGAGAAGGACGCGACGGCGCACGTCAAGTCCATCGTCGTGAACAAGGAGTGGCGCGGCTACGGGCTCGCGCGCATCCTCTATCACGCGTGTCTCTCGACGCTGCGCGAGCTCAGCGTCACGGAGCTCCACCTCGAAGCCGAAGAAGATACAAAGAGACACGGAAAGCTCGTGGGGCTGTACGAAAATTGGGGCTTTCACGAGAAACCCGACGCGAAGGTTCTTTTCCTGTACAACGACACGGAGTGTTTCCGCAAAGTGCCGATGCTGCTGCCCTTCGCGACGCGCTCGTTCTTCCCCGTACAGCCGAGCGCAACGAGCGTCAAGTGGTTCTGCATGCTCACACTCAAGACTTCGGATGGCACGTGCCTCGTGGCGTCCGAGGATGGCGAGATCGAGGCACGCAAGGAGGAGAAGAGCAACCCGGGGTCTCTCTGGCAGACGCTGCTCGGCGCGAACGGCGAGATCTTTTTGCGCAGCGTGCACGGCAAGTTCCTATGCGTGGAAGAGAGCGGCAACATCCTCGCGGACCGGCAGCTGAACTCGACCTGGGAGACGTTCCAGGTCGTGCCGCACCACAGCAGCTCTACTATTGAGGCGGGTGATAAGACCCTATTATCGACTGAAGCCACTGGTGGCATCGCACTCAAGAATTTCCACGGCAGCTACTTGTGCATCGACCAAGACGAGAAGAAGGTGATGTCGTCGCAGGTGCCTGTGCCCTGGGACGGCGGTGACATCATGTCACTCGTGTGCAACAAGACCGACGCCAAGCCGCTTTTTGCCAAGATCATGCGCAAGTATCAGACGCTGGAGTTTGTCAAGCAGCAGGTTGCAAAGTATGGTAGCTTCCAGCACGCATCGCTCTCGATCGCGGACGCCTGCACACTCGTGATGCGACTGAATGGAGACTCTGAGGCGAGCGAGAGCTGGGTGATCAGACACATGCTCGCGACGGCTGAGGCCGTGCGCGACGACGGACACCCGGACTGGCTCCAGCTTGCTCTCTTCCTGCGCGCGCTGGGCATGCTGTTCCTGTGCTGGACGGACGATGAGAACGCGGCGCTGCGTAGCATCTCGGCCCAGGAGTGGCTCGTGGACAACTCGACGTGGGTGCTTGGCGCGACGATCCCGGAGAGCGCCGGCTTCGCGGGGCTCAACGAGCTCAACCGCGACCACTGCAACGCCGCAAAGGCCAACGATCTGGCGACAGCGCACTCACAGAGCGGCATTGAAGACGCACCACTGCCCTGGACACCTGACGAGTACCTCTTCCGCGTGCTCGAGTTCAACAAGGCGTCACTGCCCACAGAAGCGCTGCAGGCAATTCGCCTCTGGTCGCTCAAGGCCTGGTACGAGCACGACGAGTACGACGAGCTGTGCGCGCCGCAGGATTTTGAGACAAAGGAGTGGCTGCGGTCGCTGGACATGTACAACTGCGTCTCGGATGCAGCCATGAAAAGTGTCGAGCCGGAGAAGGCGATGCCGTACTACCTGGGGCTCGCGGACAAGTACCTCCCAGCGGTGCTCCAGTGGTAAGCGCGTGGGCCAAAGTTGTGTATTGTATTATTTTCTGCTGTGCTGTAGCTTTTCTATTGGGCCTTATAACATGTACAGCGGCGGAGCTTTGGGGCTGTTGTGCTGTATCTACCATACATGTCCTCTGGTGCTGTTTGTCTGTTGATCTTGGCTGAGTTTCCTCTGTTCGCGCCGTGCAAGAGCTTCGTCGACCAAGGTCATCTCCAGAACTGTGGATCCATCCTGTCTACAAGGTCGTTGCGCTGGTGAAGCGCTGAGTGAAGAGACCCCAGCCTCTGGCTCAAGAGCCGCTGTTACTCTGCTCTTCGAGCGCACAGTGGGCGACCATTTCGACGGCGACCGAGACCTCCGGCGTGGGGATGGAGAAGATGCAGCCGAGCAAGTGGTGGCTGGTAGCGTGCTCTTGCGCTTCTTCGGCGACTCCAGAACGCGCATGAGCTCCAACTTGAGCCTTAGGCGCTTGCCGACAGACTTCTTCTGAGCCTCAATGAGAACTCGCTTGGCGTCGTAGTCGACGAGCCACTTGACGACGTCGCGAACATTGGCGACTGAGGGCGTCGGATACGATCTGTAGCCTCCGGCGATGCGCTGCGGTGGAGATACGCCCGGATCCTTGATGTCGACGAGCTTGCGGCAGACGAAGCGTCGCTGGAAGCGGAGCTCGTCCCTGTCGGCGCGTACTTCTTCGTACTTAGTCTGTAGTTTGCGCAGCGTTTGCTGGCTGCGCTCGAGTTCGTGTTGCAGCTGTCCGAGTTGCTGCTCCAGGTGCGTATCCCGCTGCTCCCATTGACGAATTGTCTGCCTTGTGTCCTCGTTCTCTCGACCCAATGGCGAATTCTGCTTCTGCAGTGCTTCCGCTTGCAAAACCCGCTGCTCCGCGAGCTCGACTCGTAGATTCACAACCTGGAGTTCTTCAACAGTGTTTACCAGTTGGACTTGGAGACCGGAGTTCTCGAGTTTAAGCTCCAGTGCCTGGACATCTTTCTCCTGGAAAGCCGAGCGAACACGGTCGAGCTCGCGCTGCAGTTCGTGGATCGTTCGCTTTTGGTGCTCGAGAAGCTCCTGGAGCTCTTGGTTATACCTGTGCGTCACTGCGTGCTGCTCCTGCACCGACTGGTACTTTGCGAGGACACCGCGTAGCATCGTCTGCTTCCTCATGATCTCTTTCGCGAGGTCGACATCGGTGTTGGATCGGCATTGGCGGCAGACGCGGTAGTTGACGTGCGTCGGGGATGGCGTTTGCTGTTGCTGGTATTTGCTTATGGGCATTAGTGGCTCTGAGTCGAGCTCGTCACTTTTCATGAGGTTGTTTGAAGAGAACTCTGAGCTCTGCTTGATACGTTTGGCACCAGGTCTCAGTCGAGTCTTCAATATCGACAAGCCTGGCTGCTGCTGCTGACCGTTGACATCACGCGTGTGTGAAATCTGTTGCACTTGAATGCGCTGAGCGCTGACCAAGTAGAGTCTGTCAAAACTCTGCTCGTGGGTGAACTCTACAGTGAGCTCGAGACTTCGTAGTCCGAAGAACATGTGCAAGTGCGTGATCACACACTGAAGTAGCTCCTGAACGCGCGCTTGCAACTTCGTGTCGACTAGGTCTTCATCATTGTACGAGCGCGTGCCCTCAGCTGCATCCTGACTCTTGTACTGATTCTCCAAGCTCCATGGTCGAGTCGAGAACGAGAAAAGCCCAGCGTGCAGACCAAAATTGTTCTCAGTTTTGCGATTTGAAGCCGTTCTGCACGTTTCTTCATCATCGGCTTCATCGTTGTTAGCGCTCTTCAAGCTCGACGAGAGTGTTGCCGCGTGACGAAAGTGCGCGACAATGTAATTGGAGTTGCTCGGAGGCACGAATTCTTGGATACAGAAGCTGCCGCCAGCGCCATCGCTATCCGCAAACTCGCGCGGGATGCTCAGGTCCGGATCGGGGGCGTTCATCGCGATCTCCCGCGCGCAGAGTGTTCGCACCAGCTCATCCAAGCTCGTCTCTGTCAGGTGCACTGGCACATCGCATATCTTGACTGCAACGACCTCACTCTGTTTTGCTTTTGCCAAGTCCTAGGATATTAACAAGCACGGCACAGTGAGGATCAAGATTTCTATAGCTATCCATGTAGCAGGACGGAGCCCACATCTGGGCATGTGGACCTGGAAATGGGCTTCGAGACGCATCACATTGGTCTCGAGGAGCCCACGTCGAGCGACCTGGCACTCGGACTGGTTCTTGTTCTTGTGTTGTGCGTTCGCGAACAGCCAGGACTCCAAGACGCCCTCGTTGTCGAAGAGCGCGGCCTCTGGGATAGCGACATGACGCAGACCCTCCAGATGGCTGAAGAGCCAATACGTCGCAGCGTGGCGACCAGAGAGCTCCACGACGTCTGCCATGCCTTCTTAGGTGCGCTCTGGCAGCATGGTTCAGCCAGCCTCACCCAGCTTCACGACAAGCGAGCCCAGGACGACCTTGGCCTTCTAATAATACAAGAAAGCAAGATGGTATGGTGGGTGAATAAATGGAAGAGCGTATCTTTCTCATTTGGTTCGAAAAGTACTTGATCCGAGTACCTACCCTGAAGCAACTCTTTGGTCACAGCTCAAGCTGCCTACTTCAAGTGCATGCTGACTTGAGGATGCCTGAAACCAGTGAATCTCCAGCAAGTGGCTGCAACTGGAACGATCAACTGGAAATTGGGGTGCTCCTACGGCGGCTTTCGCGCCTCCGGCCAAGTCAAGTCCCTAGATTGAAGCTGCTCTTTAAAGAATCGATGGAGGTCTTCTTCGCGCTGAGCCCGGATGGCGTAAAGCTCTCCATGCTGCACAAAAAGCTCAGCTCGATCTTCTTGCCGTGCATCAGTTAAGAAAATAGCCAGCTCCTCTCAGCTCTTGCACATGTACGACGAGATAACTTTCGACGTGAGCGCGAGCACGATCTGCATCGCGTTCGGTCGCTTCGCTGGATCCGCTGCGACGCAGGACGTCGCGAGGCGCTCGAGCGCGACGGGACAATCGCCTCGAAAGCGCGGCTTGATGCGGCCTTTCGCGACCAGGTTGATCAGCTGCATGTTTGTGAGCTGCTGCTTGCTCACTTCGTCATTCAGCGCGTACGGTGGCAGACATGTGTCCAGCTCCGAGAGCACGATGCCGTAAGAGAAAATGTCGGCCTTCTCCGTGTACGCCTCGCCGCGCAGGATCTCGGGTGCGGTCCAGAGCAGCGTGCCGATGCCGCAAGTCATTGTCTCCTCAAACGAGCGCGTCCGGCTGAGCCCAAAGTCGCTCAGTTTCGCCTGGAGGTTGTCATTCAGCAGCACGTTGAAGGATTTCAGGTCGCGGTGGATAATCAGCGGCTCGAGCGAGTGCAGGTACACGAGCGCGTTGGCAATGTCGATCGCGATCGAGAGCTTCTCCTGGTTCCACGTCATCCGTCCGCTGAGTGTCGAGTTGATGAGGTCTGACAAATCACCTTTGCCCATGAACTCGGAGACCGTGCAGAGATCTGAGAGCCGCTTCCAGGAGAAGCCGACGAACTTGACGATGTTCAGGTGCTCGAGCCGCGACGCGAGGCAGATCTCCTTGGCGAACTGCTCAATCGCGTTCTTGTCGTGGCGCTTCTCCTGCAGCAGCTGCTTGATCGCGACCACTTGGCCGTGGACGTCACCCTTCCACACTTCACCGTTCGCTCCACGCGCGAGCATCTTCTCAAACTTGATCTCGTGGTACTGAATGCGCTTCGACATCAACGTCTTGTCAGTGCAGAAGGTCGACATCTCGATCGAGCGTCGGAAGATCGACTCGTTCAGCGCTGCAATGTCGCTCGCCTCGTCTGGGTTGCTGCTGCTGATCATATAGTCGATGGCCCTGTGGTCACCATTCGCCATCATCGCTGTTCCACCGCTCGATTGCGTCTGCGACGGATCGCTTAACAACGCTGGCAGTGATTGGCGGTGCTCCGCTGCAGCCAGTGTCGGGATCTCGCCTGAGGATGATGCCCGTTCGCTGCCTGCGGCTGTCGTAGCCATCGTCATGCCCTTGGCTCGACGTGGCGTCTTACTCGTCCTGGAAAGTCGCGCGGCACTGTACGCGCCGACCACCGCCGCCATCACCGATAGGAGCACGATCAGAGCGATATTGGACGCGGACATCCCAGATGATGATGACGACCTTACCTTGGTGGTGGTGGTGCTGCTCGTGTTCTTCGAAGAAGTCGCATTGCGTTCCGAGTCGAACCAGAAGTCCAGATACCCGCCACGCTCTGGAACACACCACGCGTCTCGGTTCGATGCTACTCGTTGTATACAGGGCGCAATGAAGAATGGCTGGTTGGTAGAACAGCCGCCCACTATACCTGACTCGAGCTGAGCTGTTCGCTCGTTGATCGTGAACAGGATCGGAATGGACGACTCGTTCTGTGTTGAAGCTGTTTTTGTCCCGCCGTCGCTACTACTGGCTGAGTCACTGGTACGCGACACCGGCGCTTCGTATCTGTACACGCGAATGTCCGGCACGCTGCTGATATCCGCATCTTCCGACCAGAGCGAGCTGTTGTTTAACAATGTTATCGCCACGGCGCCCTCGTCTTCGATCGCGCACTGCGCGACGCGCTGCACCGCTGAGACCGAGCAGTTGGCGCTCGCAAAGCGCACGCTGACGTTATCAGCACACGTCTCGACCGCACACGCCTTCTTGCTACCTTCAAACACCTGCTTTGGGAGGAAGAGCTGGCTCATGGTCTTCCCACAGGACACGAAGACCTGCACGAGCTTCCCCTCGGCCGTGAGCACGAGCCCCGCATCCCAGAGCAGTGCCCGCTGCGCGAGCGCCGTGAGGTCCGTCCAGCGCAGCTGTCGCTCTGAAAGGCGCCTCGAGAGCACGCCAGGGAGGTTTTGGAGCACGATCTTATCCGCTGGAACTGCTTGCGGAGATGAAGAGGCTTGAAGTTGCTGGAGGTGATGGAGCTGTGCGACAACGTCCACCACTGCGTGCGCGCGCATGGCGCGCAGTAACAGAACGAGCCAGTAATAGCAGTATCGCCATTGCAGTCTCAGCATAGTGCCTGTAACAGCAGCGCGCGGCATGACCGGAGCGCTGCGTGTTTGGTTATGAGTTCGTACGCGTTCGCGTTACGAGCGCGTGTGTGGTCGACGGACTGAGAAGCAGAGTGAGTGCGGGAGGCTGCTCGTGCTTCCTTCACATCCGTTTCTGCTCTCGACAGTCAGTCACTCGCTCTCTGGTTGTGTTTGGCTCATGGAAGCGCTTCTGTCCGGCGAGACGTTCAGAGCAATAGAAGCAACGGTTTTCTTTCCATAAATGCACACGTACTGAAGAAGAGCGGTTGGACGCGTCAGTCAGATTCGCGTGACGCACGCACGGTTCATAGGGGGCACCACAGACACAGCGGACACGGTGTACGCAGTAACCAGACAGTCAGACAGTCAGACAGCAGCAGCAATAGCTGATCGCATTAGCTTGGCCAGCAGAGCAGAAGAGCAGGCACACGCGCTTGCCACCGAGGATGCGTCATCACCACAGGCGTCATCTGCACGCAAATGCCACTGAGCGCCGTACAGCTGCACGACCGACGCCTGCTCTGCGTCGTGCTCGATGTAGTGCGAGCCGCGGAAGCGCACGCGGCGCTTGTTCTTGGCGTCTGCGGAGACGGCGGCAGCGACCACGGCTCATTCGGTGATTGCTGATGGGCACACACACACCATATAACCCAGGTTCTACTATTTGGCCGCAACTTGGATTGTGACTGACTGGGAAAACGGGAGAAGTATCCATGACAAGCAGAAGCATTGGTGGCCTGCGTTGCGCCAATGAATTTCGCGCGCGCCCGCCTTGAACCTCAGCCGGCCGCGCATTCTGACATGCCATCCATTGTATTTCCGGAGCCTGGGATGGCTGATGGCAAGCGATCCAACTGCGATCCAAGCACTCTCGAAAGAAAATCACCACCACTTCGCTAGCTGGGTTTTGCGCAGAAGATCCCAGTTCTCATTCGATTCGTGTAGATTGGCGAGTGTGTGACTGCTCCATTTGGCTTGTTTACATGGAGACAAAGGAATGGCTCTGCAGCAACGCTTGTTGGACGAGAAATCCTGCCGATCCGCTCGCAGCTCATCTGGTTGGCGAGGATGAAGGGTCCACCGAGCGTCCTGTCTTGAAGTAGCACGATTGGCGATGCCTCGCTTGTTTGCGTACTTCTCACTCCATCCCGCTGTGGCGGCCAGACCATGCAGTCTGTCGACATCCCCGAGTACGCGAGCTTCGAGCGCCACCACCATGCGATCGTACGCACGCGGCTCTCGTTCTGTTCGGTCTTCAAGCAGCTCTTTCGACCTGGAGTCACGCGTGCCCAGCTTCTCAGTCTACCGACAGACAAGAAGGATACAGTACGCCGTAGCATCGGGAGTAGTAGGTAGCACTGGAAACGTGGATGATGGCAATGACGAGTTGATCCCTCCCTACTGGCTCGACCTCGATGCTCACCAGCAGCAAGAATGACCCATCGCTCTGGGCCATTAGGAACCTGAGCAGCGCGAGCCGCGACACCGTGCCCCGGATGCGCGTGACGCGCCACCTCGTGATCGCCACCACGATTTACATGATCAACACGAACGAGGACGACGTGGCGATCGACCATTGCCCTTGCGCCCGGCCATCACGATTCCCTGTACATCGTATGGCAAGGCCACGCACCAGAGTGAGTGGTACCGCCCAATGCAGGGCGACCTCGTGACGGTCTGGATCGCCGACGAGGTTGACCAGCGCCATGTGCTGATCAACCTGCTCGTGCTCGCGGGTACCGTGCTGCTGGCCGTGACCATGGACCTCTTCATCGACCGCAAGCCGCGCAGCATCCGCACGGCAGCCATCGATCCCGCCGTCCCGTCCTTCGATAGCGGTGACATGGACGTGACCGAGCAGTCCGAGCAGTAGAGCGTCGTCTCGGCTGGTCCAGCGCGGTCGTCCAACGGCTGGTCCAGCGCGCGGTCGTCCAACGACTGGTGATCTAAACAAAGGGCCTAGACAAGTGTCAGTCAGTTAGTCAAGCAGCCAATAAATCCAGTAAGCAAGCAATACACACACGTCAGGCAAACACACAATCTTATATAAGGTTCTACTTGCTGCCGCAAGTGCTCTAAGCCTTCCAGGTCTGAGTCCTCTTGCTCACGAGGCGTCGATCACACTCCGCGTGGCTGGAAAGTCCTCCGCTACCTCGCTGGACGCCGCGTAGACCATCATGCCGCCACCGCCGCTCTTGCGCGCGAAGGCGTTCCACGCGGCGACCACGGCGTCGCTTGGGCCAGGGCCGTAGGCGCAGGACTTTTGCGCGCAGATGCCGATCGTGGCCTTAGAGAAGTCGCCGCCAAGTTGCGCCTGCCAGTCCACAAAGGTCGAGTTGAGCGCCTTCTCATAGATCGCGGCGGCCGCGTTCGCATCCTGGTTCACGTTGTACGCCATGATGTTGACCCAGTCCACGTGCGCCAGCAAGTCTTTCGGGAAGCACCGCGAGTACGCCGCGTAGGCCGAGTTAGTGCAGTAGGACGGCTCGCCCTCGTTGAAGTACGCGTCGTAGGCCAACACGAGCTTGCTGTCGTACTTGCGCAGCGCGGCACTGGTCGCCTTGACGAACGCCACCACGCGCGTGGCGTCAAAGTCAGCGCCGACCGTCTCGTCGTCGATGTCGAGGCCGTCAAAGTCGAACTTCTTTACGAGCGCTATGGCTGATTCTGCAAACGCGCTGGCGTCTGTCACGGCCGAGAGGTTCTTGTTGTTCGTCGACCCGCCGATGCTGCCGAGCGACTGGATGCACTTGCTATAGTTGCATGGTAAAAAGCTCACATTAGGCACTGATAACGATATAAGCCAATAGAAACACAAGCGCTCATACCTTCGCAGCGACTTGACGCAACTCTTGATGTATGCGTCGCTGTTCTGATACGAGGGCACGACGACGCCGTCGGCCACAAGCGCGAAGCCCCAGACGATGTGTGTCACGCCCACAGGTACCTTCTCGCAGCCGTCCACCTCGCTCTGCCAGAACACAACGGTACGCTCGGAAGGCGAAATAGTCGGACACGTCGACGGCCTCACATCGCCAGAAGCCGAGTTCGTGGTGCCACTGCTCGTGGTGCCACTGCTCGTAGTACCAGTGTTAGTAGAGCTGCCGTTGGGATTGCTCGCATCGTTTGTCGTGGCGATGGAGCTCGCGTTATTCGCCGCTGCTCCAGAAGCGTTGCTGCTGTTGCTGTCTTCCTTATTGCTGTTCGCATGCAGCGTCACCGCGACGATCGTGATGATTGCACCGAGTATGAACACTACAGACGCAACCAATCCACGCAGTCAGTTCCCACACAACAACCCAACCATTGAGGCAAATAGACCACCACTTACATGCAACGAGCGGCAGGAAGCGTTTAGCGCGCTTGCTGCGCGGGGGCTTGTGCGATCCGCTGTAGGGCTCGTAATCCTCGCTGCGCGCGTGCATGTAGTAGCTCTCGTCGCACGCGATGCCATTGCCACCACCGCTGGCGCTCGTGACGCCACCGCCATGGCCACCATGGCCATTGCGGTACGGATCCACTGGACGGCTCATGAGAGAGAGAGAGAGAGAGAGAGAGAACTGAAGAGTTGTGTCGCTGTGTACGGCGAGTGACGAAAGCGCGAATGGCCTTCATGCCCTTGATCCGCTTGCTTGCTTTCATGCTGTTTCTTCAGCAGCCATTTTGAAATTTGAAGCGCAGTTCCTTTCCTTCTCCTACTCTCTCTCCCGCGAGAACTGATGTTAGAGATGACAGTTTGAAAATGACCGGAAACTAGGACGGCACTGTATACGAGATGTTGTATGTGCGAGTCACTCTCTCTTTATGGCTGCTTCGTGCTTGTTAGTAGCTGGGAACCAACGACTGTGGTGCCTCTCACCTCATGATGATGCTGTTCTCCGCACGTTCTAATTCATCGCCATCATCATCATCTCCATCGAGCAGCGCCTGCGCACCGGCGGTGGTCTTCGCAAAGCCGTAGCTGCCCGCTGCACCACTCCTCTGCCGGCGAATGATGGTCCTGTATCTCTCGAGCCCCTGTTGCACGAGTGTCTCGCCCTTGGCGATCTGCGCGGCGTGGTCGGCATTGCCCAGGATCACCTGCTCGTACTGGTCCAGGCCCAGACGCTTCATCACGTGCGCGTACCCGTTACCGAGTGTGAACGCGACCAGCAGCACCATGAGCAGCGGCGCGTAGACCGAGAAGTCGCGGCCCAGTACGTGCACAATTTTCATGTTCTCAAAAAGCTTGGCGAGCGCCGTGCGGTCCGTGAACTTACGATCGTTGAGCAGCAGCAGGAAGTTGTATCCGATGGCAAACTGTAGCCGGCACTGATGGATCGACGTCTTGAGCAGACTCAAGTCGGTCGAGTTGTGGTGCTGGCGCAGCGCGAACCTTCCGAACACGCGCAGCTTGAAGAGACTTGAGTACGAGCACACGACCATGTAGAGCAGCACGAGGAACGCCGCGAGCTCCGATGCGTTTGGCCCCCACTTGTGCAAAAGCGCGCGGAAGAGCGACACCGAGGAACCCGAGATGCCCATGGTGAGCTCACCCCAGAGGATGCAGAACGAGGCAAATCCTGTGATGACCGCACAACAGATCGAGACTGGTGCCATCATGAGGCGGCGCGCGTGGTGTTGCAATGAGATGGACAGGTTCCTTGTTTCATTGATCATGGAGGTTGCTGGGAAGAGACTCGCTGGCGACAGCTCGCGCTTCAACGTGCGGTCCTGGAGGTTCTCTGCCTGGATGCAGAGCTCGAGCCACGTTTGCTCGGAGCGGCGACGATCCGCCAGGGCGAGTCGAACGCGGTGATGAAGGTCCACGGCTTCAGGGAGTGTCGGGGCTCTTGATGAAGACGTGAAGGGTGATCCCGTGACTGTGGTGCGTCTGCTGGTGCTGCGATCGCGTTTGTAGTTGCTCCATGAACTGGTGCTATTCGTGTTGTCTAGCTTGCTAGGGTTGTTCCCATCGTGGTCGACCAGGTCCTTCACTTGCAATAAGCACGTCTTGACGAATTGCATGTCGCTCGTGAGAATGATCGCCTCGCCCTCCGCGTGCAGCATGCGCTCGTAGCAGTCGTGCACGGCGCCGACGATGTCTTCGTACTGGAAGATCGCCTCCATACGCTCCTCGTACATCTGCACGGCGCGAAAATGCAGCTCTTGCAATCGGCTCTCAGGGAAACGCAGCGTCCAAAAGCGCCGTGGGATGTCCGCAAGTCCGTAGCCAAGCAGTGAGATGAGCCAGAGGAGTCCGTACGTGTTTCCAGATGCCATCGCGAGTCCGATGAGCCCGTAGAGCGAGAAGTGGCCGACAAACACGAGATAGACCACGACGACACCAAAGATCGCCGTGAAGATCGTCCAGTGGAATACGAGCCGCCTGAGCGAGCTCAGAATGCGCTGGTCCAGCACGAACTCGCCGTTCTGACAGAACTCGACGAGGAACGGTAGCACGAGCCAGCTGAGCACGAACGTGAGCCAGTAGAGCACTTGCCACACGAACAGAAAGCTCGCCCTTGCGCTCTCATCCACTGATGATGTAGTGGACGATGATAAGAGTCCAGTGGCAGCTGATAAGGCGATCGCTGGGAATCCGTTCTGCACGAGGTCCATGGGCAGCAGCAGCAAACCGAGGAAGCCGAGCGACCAGCTGAGGAAGACCGCGCAGTGTACCGTGGGCGTCACATGCGGGTCCTTGTACTGGCCCAGCAGCCACCACGTAAAGCCGAGCAGCCCCGAGAGCTGCACGAGCGTGGCCAGCAGCGTCATATTTCTGGTGTGCTGCTGAAGAATTTGTGATGATGGTATGCGAGAGAGAGTGAAGTAGAGATGGTTGTTAGAGGAACAGCAGACGCGATCTTTCTTCGGGCGCGCATGTGTCTCTTCACGATCTTTCTACCGATTGTGCTGTGTGGGATTGGTAAAATGCGTCTGAGTCAATCAAAACTGGCAGTGGGACTGGGAGTGATGGTGTGGTGACGATATTCGCTCTGGTTGCTTGAAGAACGCAACTGCGATGCAGCAGTTGTGTGCGCGCGCTCGGAAATCCACTCACTCCCTTGGTCATGAAGCCCTTCTTCACGCATGCGAGTCCTTCTTCCTCTCTCCTTCAGTTGTGCCAGGAGCAAATGCGTTGGGAACGATCTAATTGATGCTGGACGGCTATTGCAGCCCAACCAAGTTGCTCGTGAATGATGGGCTGCTTCCCTTCCAGATTGACATTACACGGGTTTTGGCAGCTTCTCCTCTCACACAGGTGTCCTTGAAGCTGCACAGCATTTGTCATTGCTCAAGACAGAGCCTCGCGCGCCGCTCAAGCAGTCGTCTCTGCCCGTGAGAGAGCTGAATGGGCGAAGAATGCTGCTGCAATGGCGCAGCGGAGAGTCAAGATCGCCCAGAAAGAGAGAGTGAGACATATACACAGCTTGCTGAATACTTAAATACAGGAAACAGAGTGGTGATAAGTCGCTACGATTAAATATGCTTTGGCCATTCATTTGTAAGGATCTTGCAGCACTTTTCAAGAAGAACGGAACACGAGGTAATGTAGCCGCTATCATTACCGTCGCTCTGTGTTGTATTCACCACGATTTCGTATGCTCGCTGCCGCTCAGCTTGTACCAGCATGAAAACTTCTTATCGCGCAGGAGCAGGAGCAGGGCTGTCTCCACCCTCGATTGCGCGTTGACTTGTGCTTCTCGGTTCCATTTCGGAGATGAAGCTGTCAAGAAATCGTCGTGGCGTTCGCGAGTCCGAATGTCCCTAATCGTACTTAATAGTCCCTAATCGTACTTAATCATCCCGAACCCAACCCAACGCTGTGCACCTTTTCTACCATTTCCAGGAGATATGCTGGAACGCGAGCCGTTCTTGTGGCGAACGCCGTGGCTTCAAGGACGTCGACGGCTTTGATTGACGCCCTCATTCCCCATCTCTCTTCCGAACTAGCAGCAGCCAGCCGCACACCACACCACACAGACAGTCACGAGATGAAGGTCGAGGGCACGTTCACTGCGCTCGTGACGCCCTTTTCGCCCGACGGGCAGTGCGTCGACTACGAGAAGCTGCGCGAGTTGACCGAGTGGCAGATCCAGGCGGGCGTCAACGGCCTCGTCGTTGTGAGTATCTCGTGAGCTGTCGATGTCTCTCCTGCTGTAGCTAACTCTCATGCTCCCACACAAACTCACTCACTCACTACGTATTATTGTTGCATGGCAGCTGGGCTCGACGGGCGAGCACCAGGCCGTGACCTTCGAGGAGCGCATGCGCATCATCACTGAGGTCGTAAGCGTTACGAACAAGCGCGTGCCCGTGGTCGCCGGCACGGGCTCCAACTGCACCGCAACCGCAGTCCACCTCACTCAGGCCGCCAAAGACGCCGATGTGGATGGCTGCATGGTCGTTGCGCCGTACTACAACACACCGACGCAGCGCGGGATCTTCGAGCATTACCAGGCGGTCGCGAAGGTTGGACTCCCCGTGATCGTGTACAACAACCCAGGGAGAGCGATGGTGACGATCGAGCCTGAGACCGTTGTGAAACTGTCGAAGATCCCGGGTATAGTTGCGATCAAGGACGCGACTGGAGGATTGGATCACGCGATCGCGATCTCCGCAATGTGCGACATCACGATCTTCTGCGGCGAAGACACGCTCGCGCTGCCCATGATGGCCATCGGGGCCACGGGCGTCATGAGCATCCTCTCCAACATCGGTGTGGATATAGCATGCATTCTCCTCTTTGACTGCTAACCTTGCTTGCTGATTGATTCTGTGGCTTGCTCTAAATCGGTAGCTCCTGAGCGAGTCGTGGCGCTCACGCGCGCAGCAATGGCGGGCGACTTTGCGACGGCGCGCAAGGTGCACCTGCAAAATGTGAGTATCTGTCGTGAAAATGATCGACAGCTGCACCCGTATTCGTCTACTTGGCTATCCACTCTCATCGCAATCGCGGCTAACCTTGCTGTGTGATTTGTTGGATGTGCCAGTTCTTGTTGGTCCAGTCGCTCTTTATTGAGTCGAATCCTGCGCCGACGAAGCAGCTGATGGAACTCCTGGGCATGTGTTCCGCCTCAGTCCGCGCGCCGCTGACGACGTGCTCGGAAGAAACCATCGAGAAGCTCAAGGGTGTGCTGAAAGCCAACAACCTATTGTGAATATATCACCGAGGGGACTCGCAGCACCAGGTGCAGATGAATCCCACTGAATGCTGCATCAGTCTTGAATCATAGTGGTAGTATATATTACTAAACGAAGGCGCACGAGAGCTAACTACAAATTTCGTTGGCTACTGGCAAGGAAACCCGAGAAACTACAGTCACTTTTTACTTCTTCTGGTGGTTGATGAAGCGCAGCGCGAACCCCGCAAGCACGCAGCACGAGGACCATGATGATGTTGATGAGCATGTAGTAGCCGATGTCCTCGTGGCCAATGTCCTCGTGGCGGATATCGAAGACCTGGTCCAGGTACGCCTTGATCGGGATCGCATCGATGGATACGGGCGCGTGTTTCATGATCTGGCAACCGGCTGGGTAAGTGCTCATGCTGAGGGACGACGTGGGTTGGTGGTCATGGCACTCATGACCTCGCTCAGCTGCTCGTCCGAGCACTCACCGAAGACGTGGGCCGCGAAGAGCATGAACGAGTATCGGTGCGGCATGATGCCGAAGAGCCAGCTGTAGCCGCTCGAGATGGCGACTGAGGGCGGCGCGAAGTCCATGAGGAGCACGAAGATGGAGTTGAATAGCACGTCGATGACGGCCGCGACCTCGACGCTTGAGAGTGCGAAGGCCAGGAACTGGCCGATATACGTCTGCAGCAACAGGTGCAGTATGAAGTTGAGCCAAAAGAAGGCCGCGTTGCTCACGCCCGAGAAGCCCACGAGCGGGTAGAACGAAGCAGTAAACAGCAGACTGGCGACAGCCACGTACGGCACCTCGGTGAGCGTGAAGCCCACAAAATACCAGAAGGAGTTATACGTCTGCGACGCGCACTCCTTGCACGCCACTGGAATGCATGTGTTGACGGCGATAAGCCCCAGGAAGGCTGTGGTGCAGAAGAGCATGCCGAGGCCGACATTGATGCCCGGTAGCTTACGTACTCTGTACCGAGGAAGATGAGTCCGAAGAGCACGCCCAGGAAGAGGTGCACGACGATGCGTGTCCAGTTGTACGTCGGCAGGCGTCAGTACATGCAGCAGCAGCAGCTTGGCCTGCGTGAGCTCGCTGGCCGCGTGCTTGTTGGCAAAGGCCAGCTGAGACTCGGAGTCCTGCGGCTTGCCGACGCCACCCTAACTCAGATCCGCTTCGAGCTGGAGCTTGAGCGGGCTGGCCTAGGAGACCTCGACAAAGTCCGTCTGCACGCCGATGCTCTTGCTGCCCTCGACGCCCGCGCCGATCACTTCGAGCATCCACGTTGCTGGGTTGTACTCGCTCTCGATCTGCGGCACGCCAGGATGGCCTGGAAGTAATCTACGAGACTTTGGCAGCGCGCCGCGCCCAGGTCGCTGAAGAGCACGGTCTCACCGCCGCGCTTGAGTAGCAGCAGGCTGTCGAAAAGCAGAAACACCTCGGTGAACGGCTGGTGGACCGTACAGAAGATCGTGCGACCCGTGCCCGCCACCTTGCGCACGCCGTCCATGATGAGCTTGGCCGAGCGTACGTCCAATCCGTTCGTGGGCTCGTCCAGGGAGATCGCACTCGGCTGTGCAGCCAGCTCAACACCGATCGTCAGGCGCTTGAGCTGCTCGACCGAGCAGCCGCGGATCACGCAAACCGCGTGATCGTCCAGACCGAGGAGCTCGAGACATTCGCTGACCAAGTCGAACTTCTTGGCGTTCGACGCGTCGTTCCCCTGGCGTAGGAATGCGCTGAAGATCAGCGTCTCGCGGATTGTGGCCGGGTCCGCGTGGATGCTCATCTGCTCGCAGTAGCCCGTGCATCGGCCGATGGCCAAGTCCGTGGCCAGGAAGCCGTTCAGCAGGACCTGGCCGCACACTTTGGCTCCGGTCTTGCGGCCGGCAATGACGTCCAGCAGTGTCGTCTTACCGGCACCCGAAGCGCCCATGAGCGCCGTCATCTTGCCCGGGAGCGCAAACCCTGAGATGCCCTTGAGCAGGTCAATGGGCGCCGCGTTCTTGTCCTTGCCAGAGGCTGACACCGAGACCAGAGGTCCTGGAACGCCACGGTGACTGGTACGAACCTCTTTTCGCGGTGCGTGATCGTCAAGTGGGTCTCGTGGTTGTTCCCCACGCTATTAGTGGAGGATAACTGGGCCTTGGACTGCGAGCTGCGCGGTGTGTTGAACGACTGGTAGCCCTCGTGGTCTCCTTGTTATTGCCGGTGAAGGTGGTCGTATGCTCGGAGGTCTTGATGCGCTTGTACTCGAGCACGTAGTAGGCCAAGTACATGAATAGCACATAGAAGCTGACGTTGAAGAGGATGCCGTAGACGATCCAGAACGATTCGGACTGCACTTCAAAGATGCTGAGGTAATATTTGCCCATGGTCATACCGAACTGCTTGCAGTAGTCCATACCGCCTTCGTGAAGCACACACTGGTCATTCGCGTCACTGAGGTACTGGCTCACGGCGAGACTGCGGAGGCCCCAGGAGATCGGGTTGAGTCAGTGGAGCCAGATGAAGTAGTCCGGGATGTGGTCGCGTGCGATGACGAAGCCCGAAAGCAAGATGCAAAGGAGACCTAAGACCTAAGGCTGAGGCCTGAAGGGGGAGAATGGGCGGGACAATGAACTAATTTGGAGATCTAGCCTGGCCTCCTTGCAACGACAGGATTAGCTAGGCACTTGTTCCGTGCTGGCTGTGAGAGAAGCCCATGTGTGAGGCTCGAGGGGGCCAGACTTCGAGTCACACAACGCACAACAACCAACAGGATTCGAGAAGCTGCACGAAATGGTGCCGGCGGAGTTGTTGTCGTCCAGGTTTATTGGTGCAGAGCTCCTCCAGAGCCGTTTGCATCCCAGCAAACGACCCCCACGGGCTCACAACTCCAGGAAGCGTCTTATCATCTCAGCTCGACGGTCTTGCTTGGGTTCGTGAAGCTTTATGTAAACGTCACAACTGTGTGTTGTCTACGACGTCTATCCCCGACAGTCATACATGCGCGCTCTATCAAGCTAACTCCATCTAGACAGCAAACTGGCAACCTTACTCGCAAGAAACGAACTCGGGACGTCCGGGTGCCATGAAAAGAGCTCGTGGAACAGCGTCACATTCCCAATCACTGGCTCATTCAGCATAGCCTCATACAACTCGGCCGACTGGTGCACCTCGATCACGCGCTCTGCACACTTTCGCAGCGTCGCGAAGCGTCCGCAGTCGATGAAGCTC
>JAASGO010000224.1:0-35555 GCA_023334245.1 Globisporangium cederbergense | reverse complement strand
TTACTCGACACACAGGTAACAATCGCGGCGGTGGCGGCAATGGCGGTGGCGGGCGCTCTGGCGGTCGGTTCTACGGAAACAGTGGCGGACGTGGCAGTGGTGGCAGCGGAGGCTCTTACGGTGGCAGCGCCAGCAATGCAGGTGGCGGTCGAGACAGCGGGTACTTGAGACGCCATGGATCGCCAATGCGCAGTCACTTTGAAGGCAGTGCGTATCACCGAGAGCGGACGTTCTCGCGCGGCCGGGGCCGATCCATGTCGAGGTCGCCATCGCGCTCTAGATCCCCACGTTCCAGATCCCCGCGCTCTAGATCTCCGCGCACCAGATCTCCACGCTCCAGATCCCCCCGTTCTAGATCTCCGCGTTCAATGTCCCGCTCTCGATCACGATCGCGCTCGTGGTCCCCACGCGGCAATCGTAGTGGATTCGGCAATCGCGATCACCGCGACGGCGGTTGGGAACGAAGCAGCCGCATGGGGGGAGGAGAAAGAGGCGGGCAGTATCCAGACCGTGGTGGTGGCAACGGCGGTCGTGGCCGAGGTATGACCAATTTCTACGAGCGTAACTCGAGTGGAGGTCGTGGTGACTACTATGATGGCCGTGGGCGGAGTCGTGATCGAGAACTTGACCACGGATCAGGCGGGCGAGGAAGCAGTGGCTGGTCAGGAGGGCGAGGAAGCGGAGCTCCCGCCAGCAGCAGTGGTGGACGCAACAGTTCGTTCGGACGCGGCGTCAGTGGTAGCAGTGGTGGCAACTTTCGTGACTTCCCGAACGATCAGCGGTTCTCATTAGGAGCACACGCAGGTGACTCGCGCTACGGCTCGCGTCGGTCAGAAAGCAGAGACAGAGGTAGTGGCGACATGTCGAACTCGGGTGCCGGTGGCGCTGGGCCTGGCGGTAACAACAGTTTTCGCGATCGGAACATCCCCCGTGACCGACAGCGTAACCGACTGGACTCGCGAGAGAGCAGACTCTCAGTCAGAGCCTCTACCTACGGACCAGATCCTCTGCGACGAAGTAACTCTACTGCGTCAAGACAAAATGACAGGACTGGCGATGATCGAAGAAGTGATGGTGGAGATCGCCCAGGTGAAGGCAAGAAAGACGACCAAGACATCGAGGCGCAGGAGAAGAGCCGCGGTGGTTCGGATCGCGACACCGGAACAAGTGCTCTGGACACGAAAGCAAAGCGCGATCTATTGTTGAGCGCGCGCACTCTACCGCCTCGACCAAGCTTCCACTTCAACTCGACAGGCAGCGCTGGAGGAAGCCGGGCCTCCACTCCGAAAGAATCGCAGGACCCTCGCGACGATAGTGCTGACGATAAGTCGGTGCTTTCGAAGGACGTACTTGTGTCGAAGTTGAGCGCGATTGGAGAAGTTACTGAGCCTGACAACGCAGTGAATGCAGCGATCGCAGATGCTAGTGAGAACAAATCCTACGAAGCTGACATATCAGACGACACGGAGATGAAACACGACAAAACAGAGCCGGAAGCTTCTCAGCTTGTCATTGAAACTGAAGAGTTGGCGCTTCCTGCTGGCGTACCGACTACTACTGAAACGCTGTCTGCGGAAGATGAAGATCGTGGACCGGCAGAAGTATCAACGGTCAGCCCTGAGCCAAGTAATGACGACGCAGACGCAAATCTTGTTGTTGACAAAGCATCGAATGACGAAGATGTTGTCATGGAGAGTAGTTTATCGGACGCGGATGTTGTGCAGCTGAATGCTAAGAGTGAGGCGCCTGAACTTGGAACAGAAGCCCCCGACAAGAGCTTGAAGGAAGGAGAGAGTACGAGTGAAAGTCAAAAAGTGCATCAGTCGGACGACGTTGTGATGGCAGACGAAGCCGTTCCAGATCCAGAGCAGAGCGCTGAAAAGAAACGTAAAGTATCTGTTGATGTCGTGGTGGCAGAAAGCGAGGCATCGATCGATGTGCCTCAAGTGAGCGATGAAGAAAGAGGAACTGAGGAAGCGAAGAAACCGTCGCTGGTCGCAGCTGTTGACCACTCTGCCGATTCGACTTCAGTGCATGATTCGCCAGCTAAAGCAGTTTCCGACATCGACGGATCAAGCCACTCAACCAGTATCCAGAGTGGAATCGAGAAAGATGAGCGCAGCTCTGTTATCCTCTCAAAGTCATCTCAGCCGCAGCCAAGCGAAAGTGAATCTGCTGCTGCAGCTGCAGAACCTGTCAAGAGCGAAAAGAAACCCGTGGAATCTGTGTCTGTTCTTGTCAGCTTCGAGAAGCTTGAGACATCTTCTTCACCTGCGAAGGAGAGCAGCAGTTTGGAGGAAGGAGAAACAACCGCTCTGGTTGAACTTCCAGCTGCTTCGGCGCCACTCGAGTTGTCAGTGCGGAAGGAGGAGAGTCCAGTGAAGCATGCCGAGTCGGTCCGATCTGGAGATGCCGACAAGAAGATGCATTCGCCAGACTCAAAGGTTCGATCGTCGCATGCCGACAGAATCGATAACTCGAACGCCGAAGTCACTGGTTTGAAAAGCCCAGAGCTCAGAAAATCGATCTCCGAAGTGGCAGTGCAACTTACTCCTGCGAACCCTGCAGCAGCCATCGACAGTAACGAGAAGATCGATGCCGATAAGGAAGAAGCCAAGGCTTCTGCGGCGACAGTGGAAATTTCTGCTTCGGCGGTGAAGAAGCCTTCTACTAGCGGAACTGTGGATGCTGTCGAAACAAAAGAAGTGGTTGAGACCGAACGCTCATCAACATCGCCACAGATAGCGCTGCCGGTCATTGCTGAGCCAGAGAAACCTGAGCTTGTTGCCGGTCGAAGTGCGTCAGCGGCAAAGGGAAGTATTTCTGCAGACAAGGTGGAAAAACAGCGCGCAGATAGGTCAGCAGAGATGCGCCGGAGTGCCGCGCCAGTTTTGACCGACTCGAAAAAGCCTTCATCTCTTGCCGAACGAGAAAAGACCGGACAGGAAAGCGGGAGAAGAATGAGCATTTCGGAGGAGAAAGGTGGCCACCAAGGCGGATCACATGCGTTGTTGCCTGATACAAATGAGGTGAAACCCCGCGCATCGTCTTTCTCGTCGACAAACGTCTCGAATGCTCCGTATGGGAGCAGTCAACGAGACGGCGGTCATCACAGCGAGAGGACGCTGCAACGAACGCACTCGGCGTCGTCCAACGTCATTCATCCAGAGAGGCGTGAGGGAGATCACCGGCATCGTGCAATGCTGTCGGAGCAGAAGCGCAACTCTCCGCAAAGGGGTCGGCCAGTTCTTGAACGTCACGGATCGTTTTCAACGGAGCGAGGTGAGCGCACTCCTCCGTTGCTTACGAAGACTCGATCCGTGCCGGGCCTTTTTTCGACAAGTGCGTCCAGTTCGCGAATTTCATCATCATCATCAGTTTCGTATGGTTCTCCTGGTCAAGCCTCGAATGATGACAGCACCGAACAAAGGAAGCGCATGCGACGTGACGAAGCTTTGAGAGCGGAATCTCGTTCTTCACAGGCTCATCTCGAAAACGACAAGCTTAAGAGTATTCGGAGTCCAGTCGGCAGATCTTCTCCACAGCCAAGTACGAATCCGACGCACGTTCCAAAGCTAATAGAGCCAACCAGTCCGAGGGAGGAGCTTCCAGCGTTGCCTGAAATTCCTCTTCCCAGTGGTGTGCGGCCATCTTCACAGTCAGACGACATCGGAGCAGAATTTGGAACGCCAACGAAGCAGCCGAAGAGACCAAGACTGGGTTGGGGTCAGGGCCTCATCGCATCCTCTCCACCTCCACAGCCGCCAAAGCGTCCGCGTATCGGATGGGGCGAGGGGCTGATGCAACAAGCGGGAGCTGCTAGTCCAACAAGCTCTGTTGTTTCCAGCTCAGCTGAAGCTCCAGCTACGACTACGATTGAGAATGAGACTGGTGGTGAGGAGAATCAGGCGACTTTGCTTGATGAAATCATGCCAAATGTCGAAGCTCCAGGTGTTGATGAAGATGCAGAGATGGAGGTGCCAGATGCGATCGTAGTTGATGAAGTTGTGCAGCCGGAGTCCCAACCTGACGTGCCTTCACCACAGGCTCAAGCTGAAACAGTCACTGCCTCGATTGTTGTTGAGAGAGAGTCCGAACCGGTAGTCGACGCGAAAGAAGAAGAACCTGCTACTCCACCGAACCCCTCGAAAGAAGAGATTTTGTCGTCAATCGATGAGCTCGATTCGACGATTGCAAGCGTAAAAAAGCACATCAGACTGCTACGGTCGGTCATCTCGGAAGCAGAGTCATCGCCACCGTCGTCGACAGCAGAGACAGGTGAGGAACTTGCTGCGAATCCTGTTACAGCAGATAGCGAAATCGGTGACGGAAGCACAACCATAGAGCAAATTGAGAACGACACGAAGGAGGAAAGTGTCAACGCGCTGGAATCTGTCAGCCAACATCCCGCTCCAGTGAAAGTCGCAGTCGACCCAGCGTTTATCCAGTTGGTTGCAAACGTCTTCACTGAAAACGCACGGAAGGCTGCAACTGCGAATGACAAGGTTCCGAAGCGAACGTTTAATGATCAAGTGGTCACGACAGTGTACCGACAGCCGTCGGATTATCCTTTCTACCAGGAGAATCTCGATCGCGGAATGGAACTCCGGGACAGCATCCGACTGAAAGTGCTGACTCGCAATCGCCTGCGCTACGAGCACCTGAAGAAGCTGGCTCGCGAGTACGTGGATTTGAAGAAAATGTGGAAACTTCGCGTGAAGAAGATGGAAAAGGACCGGAAGCGTCAAGAGAAACTGCGAACCAAGCAGCAGCAAAAGCTCAAGGCGAAGCAAAAGAATGCATCAGCGGCTGGCGATGCGAGCGCTGCAGCACCTGGATCTGCTGCGAACCAACCGAACTCGGCAGCCCCGCAAACCGTCGGTTCTAGCAACGCCACCTCTGGTATTTCCGATAGTGTAGGCATCGGAGGAAACACCCCAGGGATTGGTGGCATTCGCACATCTTCGCGATTGACGAACAACTCGAGTGCTGATTTGCAGTCGAAGAGCGAGCTGGAGAGGCTGGAGCAAGCAAAAGCCAAGGCGCTTGCCGATCAAGAAATTCGAAAGAAGCGTCTGAAGAATGCTCTGACGACGATTGTACCGGACATGATCGTCACCATCCAAGAGCGCAAGTCTCGCTATTTCCTCCGTGATGGCAAGGGGCAAGGGTGCATGACCAACGGTGTTGTCAGCGACTGGAAGAAGCGCGAGAAGGCGGAGATGCACGTGAACCCGTGGAACGATCTAGAGAAGTGCATCTACATCGACAAGTTCCTCCAGTACCCAAAGAACTTTGCGCGGATTTCGTCTTTCCTGAGCAACAAGAATACCGGTGACGTGATTGCGTTCTACTATCGCACGAAGAAGGTTGTTGACTACAAAGCGATGCTTCGAGAGCAACAGTTGAGACGACGTGGCAGCGGCTCGAAGAATACATGGAGTTGCTGGAACCTGTCTGCGTGCGCCGCAATCTGCCTCGGAGTCAGGTTTCCTGAGCATGTTGCTCGACTCCTTCTTCATCCGACGAACTTCCGGTCGCACCAGGCGTCTGACAATATCATCAACTCGGCTGGTGCTCAGCTGCTTCTTCGAAATTTCGCTAAGAAAGATGAGATTGCTGTCACAGTGACCAATTCGAACGGCATCACAGCGATCACAGCGCTCTCTGCAGCTGAGGGTGGTGCTCCAGCAAGTGGATCGGCTGCAGATGCGAATGCGATAGAGAGTAAGAAGTTCGCGTTCGAGGAAGGCGCCAGCGAGCGACAGATGGTCGACTTATACTCGCAGAAGTTGTCTCAGTTCGTGACAGGCCAGCAACAACCGTTCTTGGTGAACTTCGCCGAGTTCTTGAGCGACAACTCGTACAGCACTGGATATGAGGTTTCGACTCTCTCCGTTGCCGAGCGACTGAAGCGTTACCGCATTCCAGCCGAGCCGAAAATTACAGAGAAGGTTGAGAACGTACCAGAGAAGCCATCTGCAGCGAGCAGTCGAGCTGCCACTGCGGATCGTGCGCAAGAAGCAGCATCCAAGGGAAAGAATCAATCAGCAGCAGCTGCCAGCAACAACTCGTCGGCGAAGAATGGAAACGGAGCATCGTCGGCTCAGCTGACGAAGAAGGAATTGAAACAACAAAGGAAGTTGAAGAAAATGCAGGAACAGCCGACATCGCAATCTCCGACTGTGGCTTTTGTTCCTTCAACGACAGGAGCTACGTCTTCAAGTAGCAGTGGCGGTGCAAAATCTGCGGGACCCAACCAAGCGTCCTCTTCTGGACGAAAGAAACCGGCGCCGTCAGCACCAGCGATTTCTGTCGCTGCTGTCAACCAGAGTTCGATGCGTGCGATTGGAGACGAAAAGATTGCACCGAACAGCAAGAAGAGCAGTAAAAGCGGCGGTGCAACTCCAGGTTCAAGACGAAGCAGCGGCGGCCAAAGCTCTCTCGGTGTATCTTCCCCGAAAGCTCAGCCGCTTCTTCCGTTGCCAATTGCAGTGGAATTGCCACCAGCATCTGTTGAGCGTGAGATTATAATGCCACCGCTTGAGCCAGGCTTAATCACCACGGTACCAAGCAGTACTCCAGACTCAGGATCAGCTGCCGCTCTCTCCGGCTCGATGCAACCGCCAGCGACTCCAAGTTCCGGTTCGGCTCCTGCAAAGCGCGTCGTTCAGAAGTGGACGGAAGCAGAAAAATCTGACTTTTTGAAGTTCTTCTCGGTACGTCGTAGCATACCAGATTTCCTCCTTGTGGTACTCATAATGACTTGTATCCGTCGTTTGTTTTGTTTTATAGATGCACGGAAAAGACTGGTCGACGCTGACGGACAGCATTCCGACAAAGACGGCGGCGCAGATCAAGAACTACTACCAGAATTACAAGAACCGTCTGGGTCTGCAGGAGATTCTGAAGCGGCGGATCGAGCATGCTTCGGGAAGCAGCGTTGCTGGTGGCTCAGCGTCGTCCAGCAGCATGCCTTCGAATTCGATACCGCCCTCAGACGAACTTCAGCCTGCCGTGTTGACGCACATGTCACTGCCGAACAGCTCATCGATGAGCATGAGCGGTCACGAAGGTGCTTCACTTCATAGTGCGCATGCTGTTCCTGCAAGCATGCAGACTCTCATCTCTCCTGTGGACATGACGAGCTCATCGGTGGCAATGATGCAAGGTGCAGGCCAACAACAGCCATCGCGTGATGTGTTGGGTGGCAATTCCAGCTCCGAACGGTACTTCAAGCTTCTAAACATGCAACATCACTTGCAAATGATGCATATGCAACAGCAACAGAAGCCCCCGGGAATGGTTGGAGAGAACGTTGGACCTGGAAGCCCATACCACGAAGGCCAGATAAAAACCCCAGGCGGCTCCAGATTATTGCAGTATTCCAGACATCCAGCAGCTCACGGTGCCCCACAGCCTCAACCTCACCACCATGCGACCCAACAGCAGCACTTGGCGTTGCAGCAATCTATTCACCAAGCAGCCTCCCACGGACTTCCGCAAGGACATTCTCAAGCAGTTCATGGAACTCACGCGCACGCAATGCAAATGCAGATGCAGCAAACAAGAAGCGCGTATGGCGAGATGCCACACCCGAGCCTGTACCACCCGATGACGCCACTGCATGCCCATGGGCATCCGCACGCCGTCGCTGCTGCCTCCCATATAGGTCTCGCTAGCGGCACTGGTCGACCTTATGGGTTGATGGATCCAAGCGGTGCGGAGATCAGCTCGATGCGAAGTGACGGAGTGAACCAGCAACAACAACAACAACAGCCCAGTTTGATGGCTGGAGGCGCCAATTTGCTTTCGCAGCGTGACATTTCATCACGAGCGATGCTGAACCTCGCGATGATGAGCGGTGGTGCAGTCGGAGGCGGTGGTATCTTGAACGCTCATTCTTCGCAACCGAGTTTGAAGACGAGTCCAGGACAGCAGGTGACAGTCCAACACGCGGATACTGCTCGGCACGACGTCTCAGGGCACTCAAGTATTTACCAACTCAGTCCAGGGATGGCGAGTCGTGGGTCTACGCAGCACATGAATGATCAGCAGGGAAACGTCGTAGCTGATCCGGTGAAGAATGAAGCCGCTACAAGTGGAGTGCAAGAGTCCAAACCAATGGATTACCAGAGAGAAGACACAAGCTCTCAACGACCAGTTGTGCCTTCTCCCCCGAAGCAGACGGTTCGCATTCCACCTTCCAGCCGTATGTCGTTTTCTTCCATCCTGAACGACTCGAACGAGTCTCCTCGAACCGTGATGACTCCGCGTGGCGCAGCACAAATGGGCTCGTCGATGAGCCAGATGCAACACCACCAGCAACAAGATTCTCCTCAGAACGTGCACCACCGACCGTCTGGACTTCCACCTCCGGTGCCAGCCAGCCTGAACCAATCGCCGATGGCTCAGAGCCCGACCGCTCACTTGCTCCCTCGACGAGGTTCGAGCACTGGCAGCCGTATGGGACTGATGTCAAATCTACTGAATGTTGCGTCACCAGAGCGTCAGAGTCCAAGCCATCACTCACCGATGGTACAGCAGCAGCAGCAACCGCAGTCGGGTCGCTACTACGATGTTACAGGAAGTGGCCACACGAACCAGCATGGTGACAGAGAAGGCGCGTCGTCTCGAGTTTCGATCGGTGCAGTACTAAACAGCACTCACCACGGCGAAGACGACAACAAACCTGTGATCAATCACTCGACGAGCATGCAACCACCGTCGGGGTCGGACCGAGGGTATGCGAGAAGTATGTCGCAGCAGAACGTGATGTCGAGCTCTGGTGACCACCGTACGGGAGTGTCAGAGACAGTATCTTCAACCGCGAGTGGCTCGGTACAGACGACAAGCAGCTCCACCAACCGAGGACCAACACCTCCAGTTCCGTCCCCACCGCATCAGCAATCTCAAGAGATGACGTGGTCGTACCAGCACCACATGCGGTACGAAGAGGAGGCCGAACTGCTTCGCCGTGCAGCAATGGAGAAAGAACGTCTTGCTCGACGCGCTGAAGAAGAGGCAGCGCGTGCCGCCGCTGCCGCCGCCGCCGCAGCGAGAGCTCTCCAGGAAGCTCAGCAAGCGCGCCAGGAAGCTATGGATATGGCTGCGAACGTTGCTCGCTTTTCCAGTGCGATCCACCAGCAACACCAACTTCACCACCCTCAGTATCAGCCTCATCAGAAACAACAGCAGCTTCAGTCTCAACACCAACAAATGCAGCAGCAGATGCAACAACAGCAGCAACAACAGCAGCAGCAGCAGCAACAGCAGTACTCGTCCCAAGTGCAACTTCACCATCATCAGCAACAGCAGCAGCAGCAGCAGCAGGAGTACCAGCACCACCAGCAGTTACAGCAACAGCAGCAGCAACTCCAGCACCAAGCGCTACACCACCACTTGCAGATGATGCAACAGCAGCACCAGCATCAGCAGCAGCGGACTGCTGGACTCCCGCCAGCTCTCGAGCGAGACAACTCGGGTGGATCTCATCATCACCTGATGAAGCAACAACAGCAGCAGCAGCAGCAGCAACAGCAGCAGCAGCAGCAGCAGCAGCAGCCGCCGGGACCTTCCGAGCGTTAGACGGGCAAGATGAGAAACAAGTAGTAGCAGTAGCGTACGATATAGGTAGAGACAGTCAATGGCAATCCGCCGATGCCATGTGAAGAAAGCAGAACGAGCGAGAGAGCGTCCTTGCGAGTGGAGATATTCATAAATGAAACAATAGCATTGTGTTGAATCACGAGTTACTTGTCCTCGCTGATCGCGGGCGAGGCCGTGATACGCAGGTAGGGTTTGATCTCGTGGAAGCCCATGGGGAAGAGCTTCTTGGCGGCGTCGCTTGAGACGTCGGGCTCCACGAACACGTCCTCGTTCACCTTCCAGTTGGTTGGTGTTGCGATCTGGTTGAAGACCGCGAGCTGGAAGGCATCGAGCGCGCGCAGCACCTCGTAGAAATTGCGTCCGACGCTCACCGGGTAGTAACTCAGGAAGCGCACCGTGAGATCGATGTCGAGCACGATGGTGCAGGAGAATGGCAGTCGATGCAGATCGGCCGCGTGCTTCGGTGCTCCGGCCGGGACGAGCCCTAGCGTGCGCGAGAGCTCGCCGTTCTCGTCGGCCAGCACGGGGAAACTTACCTTGACGTCCTGCGTCTCGTTCACGTCCTGCAAAAAGAGTGCCTGCTGCTTGAGTGAGTCAACCTGGAGTGCCAGCACGTGGCAGTTGCGCGCGTCGAACTGCTCCTTGAGCTTCTGCAGCATCCCCAGCTCCGTGGCCCAGACCGGGTGGTGCGTCTGCGGGAAAGTGCAGAGCACGCCCCATGCACCATCCAGGTAGTCATGCGCGCGCACGATGCCCACCTGCGTCTGCCCGATGAGGTCGGGCAGCTTGGCGCCGATCTGGAGTTGCTTGGGCACGCTGGGCGGCATTGCGACAGGGGTTTGTGACCTAAGACTGGCTAGGTGAACCTCAATAAAGACACTGAGCTGATCATCAGGTAAGAAGTCCAGCGTGACCTTTCAAGATACGACTGCGAATCTCCATTTTGCAACGGCGTTTGGCTTCGATGATGCGCGCCACGGACGACGAGGATAACTCACCAGAGCTCGACGGGACAACGGCGGTATCACCACTTAAGCCCTCCCTTGACGACGCTGCTGCTGACAAAGACAACAATGCACTTGACGATGAGTTCGAGTCAGAGGCTCCTAGTCGATTCATCACAAGGCCGCGACACCAGAGCGACGCGGAGATGCGGAATGAGTTCGAGAAGCAGCGCGAGGCCACATGGAATGAGAAAATGCGCTCGTCGCTGACCAACAACCGGTTTTTGGTCAAGACGACAGATGCAAAGGCACCGAAAGAGCGACCAGAGCATGCAGATGAGGGCGGCGAAGGCACTGCCTTCCAGTCCCACGAGTCACAGAATCAGGATTCAGATGACGACGAAATAGCCATTCCTACTGCCCCCGGCCTCACAGTGATCAAGAAGAAGCGGTCGAGCGTCGCAACCTCCGCGGCGCACTCTGCCGCTGGCGACAACAGAGTCCGTGAGGACACGGTCGTACATCCCCAAGTGCATCTGCTGCCTGGATTTGCGATGAAGAGCTCCAAATGGACACAGGAGCTCCAGGAGGAACAGCTCTGCGGACTCTTTGTGGACGAGAAGCGAAGTCACTTGACCAAGATCCACCCGAGCACGCTCGTCCGACTGGAAGAGCGACTCACGAGAGAACAGCAAGCTGCTAATGATGACGACGAGAAGTTCGCTAGCCAGCATTCGTTTCCACTGACTGATCTCATCCACACCACCACCCGCAAGCCTCAAATCAACACCAGGCAACCCTTAGTGACCACTTACGAAGAGAGCTTCTCTTTAACCTTCCAGAACCACCAGGCTCCTACGAAAAGAGCAGCGAAACCAGCGAATTCCGACTTTCGCGAGACCGCAATGCTCGAGATCTGCGTCGACCGACTCATCCTCGACGATTATGTGTCGTTCACGCTGTCAGACCGTACGGGCGCGCAACTGCGCTCGCTCTATGCGTCCTACGGTCACGTGCAGCAGCAGCAGCCGTGGCAATTGCATCTCGGCCGCATCGACGCGTTCATTGACGCGTTCTGCAAAGATGATAACAGCAGAGATCTACAGAGCTACGAGCTCATGGTCAAGTGGGAGGCGCAGACCATGAGCGACACGGAGCTGGCACTGAACGAACTGACGAAGCTTCAGGCGCTGCATCAGCAGCTCCTGATCAAGTGGACGGAGCTCCAGGAGTGTGCTCGCAGTAGCTCCTTCCTGCCGTACCAGGTGAAGACGATCCAACGAGGCGATCCAATCAGTTTGACGCGCATCCAGGCGTTCATTGAGGTTCTAGAAGACCGAGTGCGTACCCACGATCAAGGGAATCAGAACAAAGAAGACGCACTTGTCAGTGCAAATACCGAGTACTTTAAAACGAAACTGGAAGCACTGCAGGTTCAGGACAAGTGCCTCAGCCAGGTTCTGCGCCTGGAGGCGCAGCACCAATCGCCAGAGACGCACGGGAGCAGCGCGACGTCGCTCTTCTGCGCAAATGAACACATTGTGCAGCACCGCCCGCACAAGTTCTACGTCGTGGTTTACGTGAACGACAGGCAGGCGTTCACGACCAAAGTGCGTAGCTGGGACGATCACCAGCAGTCGACAACAGCTGAACGCAGAGTCCCGCGCGGACTCATCCACTTCGACGAGACATTCCGACTCAAGCTGCCGTTCTTCCCCGAGTCGCTCTCTGCCAAAGTGTTTGAGCAGGGCTTCGTCTTTGACACTGCGATCTCCACGACGTCCGTACCAGTGGTACTTCCAGGACAGGGCGTACGAGAGGCGAGTGCTCGCATCCCAGCCGCGAGTCTCGCGTCAAGCCACGAGTGGTACCAGTTCAGCAGTACAACGACCATCTCTCGTAAGCAGTGGCACAGCTCGTTCCTTAACTCGTCTCTGTATGTGAACTTCACTCGCCGTCCGCACGGGAGGGTCCACATCAAGACGACATGGATGTCACCAGTTGATAACTGCAGAGAGAAAGGTCCATCTCAGGGAGACACTGATGTAATCTGTTTTCTCCCGCCAAAGCGACCACCGCTTATGCGGGCTTTGCATAGGAATGACAGTGTGAAGGTGATCGGAAGCCGCCACGCGAGCAGCTCAGCCCGTCACATGCGCGAGGAGCTCAATAAGAGCAGTTTTAGCTACGAAAGAGACTTTCTGGTGCACATGAAGGCTCTGGACGCTGTCCTCGACCCGAACGACCCAGAGAACGTGGCCGCAGTGCGTCTGCAGAAACATATGAAGGTGCAATCCCAACTCGCGACCACGCGCGACGTCTTTCGAACAAGCGCTTTGACATTCGAGCACGCTGACTTGTTTTCCGACAATAGTCAGCTCGCGTCCAGCACGTCACTCACGAAGCGCAACTTGCTGCTGCAGATGCGTGACCGCGAGCATTCCGCCAAATTTGGCACCAGCATCTGCGAGTCGACTGCTTGTCGTGAGGACGCAATTCTCAGTCGAGGTGGCGTTGAGCCAACGCGATGGCAGCACGCGGTCTTTGAAGACCCCATACCGCTGGAGGAAAGCGAGATCACTGCGAACGAGAGGTACCTGGCGCTGTTGCGCCCCGAGATCAAGGGCTACGACCACCGGCTGCGCGCTGAGAACGCCGAAGAAGGCGACTTGTATAGCATCGAGCGCCAGCGCAAGCTTAATCTGCTGAAGATCCACGACTTCATCGACAAAGTCAAGCAGAATCAACTCGTGACGAAGCGCAAGATTGTCGCGAAGGAAAAGACGAAGACACTTGCGAGCATCATCCAGGAGCAGCCGCTGCCGCTCTTCCCAGGCACGCTCGATCTCTCTGGACTCGGTCAGATCTTCGCTCCGAGACGACGACTGCGACCCCAGGCGGCCAAACGATCAGCTCCAAGCGCACTGGCTGAGTGGCCTAACTGCTGCGATCTCTACATCCAGGTGCAGAAAGCCTTCAACGTCCCTGTTCGCATGAAGCAGCACCGATCTGCACCATCAGCAGTAGCTTCTCGATCAAAATCCAAGACGAGCGAGCGCAAAGTGAAGAATAACGTCAGCAAAGATCCCGACGACGCCCTCGAAGACGACGATAATGAAGCTATCGGCAAGAACGAAGTCCGGTCGCTTCGACAGCCAGCCAGCTACGAAAGCCAAATCTTTGTCGAGATCTGCTTTCAGGGCAAGAAGCGCAAGACGGCGTGCTCTTTGGTCAGCACCAGCAGCAGCAACAGCTCCAACCCCGTGTGGATGGAGACGCTCGTCGTGCCATTCCACCCTCTGCTCAACGACTGGTCGCCCGAGTCGATCCAGCGATGTCGGGACGAGATTCGAATCAACCTCTTCGACCAAGTGGTGGTCCCAGGCGAGGACGACGACGAAAGACTCGAAACGATGGCGGATAAGAACGGCACGGGGGCACAGCTGAGCTCGTTCCACCAGGAAAACTACTTCCTCGGAGGGCTTTGCATCCCATTCACCACGTTGTATCACAACAATAGCTCGCTCGAGGCCACTCTACGCTGCGATATGCCGATCGAGCACTTGGGCTATGTGAACCTGAAGTCAGCGGATGATGGCGACGGCTCCATTGGGATTGGGACTCCGAGAAGCTTAACGGACGGCGAGACGCCGCGGCCGAGCCCGAAGTCTCCGACGAGACGAGACACGATGGGCGAACAAGACGGGGACGGCGTCAAGAAGATCAGTCGGGAGTCCACATTCCTCAGCCTGATGATGACGCTCGATCCGCTGCTCCCGTTGCCAGTCAAGTCGTTCGAAGACACTGTCGCTTCAATTGGCACCGGTGACGAGATGAGTGAAACCAACAAGAGGCTGGTGCAGTACGCGAACGACTGGACGCTGAAGACACAAAACATAAACGCTGCGACGAAACGGAGGAACTTCCACGTCTTCGTACGCAGCCTGAACAACGGAAACACGTTTCTCTCGCAGTACTTGAGCGCGCAGTTGCCTCCTCGATCCGGCGACTTCTCGAAACCCGCACCGACGCTGCAGAAACTCGTACGATTCGTCAAGTTGATCCCGTTTCTCGACGACTGGCATCTCTTCGATGGTGAGAAAGATATCTGGAGCACATCGCAGGAGTTTCTCGGGATCAACGCTGGCGATTACGAGGAGCACGCAGTGCTGCTCTGCAACTATTTCAAATGGCTCGATCGCGATGAGCCCAATTACCACAACTACCTGGTTATCGGGCACGCAGTGCCTGAAGGCGACGGAGTGTACGTGCTTCGACAAGACGCGTACAAGATCTCACAACGAAGTGTTCTCTGGAATGCCAGCACCGGCGTTGGGTACCACGTCAGAGACGACCGGTGTCCCATGCGTGACGTCTCTCTCGTCGTCTCAAGTGACAATGTCTACGCGAACTTGCAGCAAACTCCTCATTTTCACGACTTGAACTGGGACATCGAGACGAATCCGAAGGCGTGGAAGCCATTTTTTCACTCGACGACGATTCAAAAGGACAAATTCATGCTGCCGTGCGTCCAGTCCAGAGACCTGCGGTACGAAGAGACCCCGGACGAGTACGTCAACAAAGTCGAGATGGAGATCCACGAGACACTCAAACTGGAGATCCGGAGGTGGCGCAGCAGCCGCTTCACCACAACCTTCAATATTGACGCGAGCATGAAGCTTCGGGGACACCTGGAAGTGCTAGAGCGACACATGCAAGGCCAGCAGTCGCCAGAGCACATCAGCGAGAAGAAAGCCTTAGGCTACACGACAAACGTCCTCCATGAGCTTCAGCAGACCAAAGAAATCAGCGGAATGCCACTGAACCTCACGTTCACAGACTTGGACAAAGTCGTCGACTTGGTGAAAAACACGGCAAGTCGCTCTTGTATTTCGTGCGGCGCGCGTGCATTTTGATCTTGATCTTTGCTGACCTGCTGCTCTTGTGCTTGCTTGAATTGCTGCAGAACATCCACTGGAACGAGCGCGTGAACGTTGAGTTCGCACTCGCGGTGTACATCTGCGGATACCCGAACTGCATTCTATCAGTCTGGGTCTACTTCGTCTCGCTCGTCCCTAAATAAGTTATGGCAAATGATCGGCCATCATTGGTCAACGTTCCTGTCGAAGTTGATACGGAAGCCTGAAGCGTCCTCGTGCCTAGTTGAACTGCATCAGCAGCGCATCGAGTTTCGCCTGAAGCGCCTGGATCTTCGCCTTTGCGTTTGCTCTAGACTCTTCACTCAGCTGGTCTGGATTTGACAGGTCGAGTGTTGTCTCGCTATCCAGCGTTATACACGTCATCGGTGATGCACTCGTTCCCTCGAAAGTGGCGACAAGTGAGCCAGCTGGAGCTTTCACGGCAGTGTCAGGAACGATAGGCGAGCCGCGAATGGAGTAGATAGTTTCGCCCTTGCGAGCAGTACGAAGGAGAGTCTGCAGTAAGGTCAGCAAACGTAAGCAGTCCACAAGAGTTACACGTGCAAGTAAGCAAAAAGGAACCGCATTCGTACCCCCGGGACGCCATGACCATACGGCGTGAACGACGGTGTCTCGAACCCAAGCAGACGTCTGTTGAGGGCTGCTGGCGTGGCGTGTGGAAGCGGAGGAAGCCGACTGTTGCTTCGATTTATCTGATGGTTCATACCGAAACATGTAAGGGTTAGCGTAGAAGCACAAAACAATCACTTAATCGCATTGCTTCATCACACACCTCGTTTGTTACTACTGTGGATGCTCTGGTTGGAACTGGTTTACCTGCAGACTGCGGGCCGTGAACGAGCATTAGAGTTAAAGTTAGAGTTAGAATTGCGACCCGCGTATTTAGAGCAAGATGCGAGCAAAATCGTACCTTTAATGGAGACGCAGCAACGTAGTTCTTGTAATCTTGCTCCTTGACGTTCTGGATCACGTTCTCCAGACTCCCGCTAAAGTCCTCGATGAACGTCTTCCACGGCATCTTGCGCACGGACTCGGGCAGGAACATGAGCTGCACTTTCAGCTCCATGTGTAGATCTCTCGCTTTATGCTCTGCTTCCGCTATGAGGTCTTCGCATCGCTTCTCGACTGGCACGTTCGTAATAACAGCATCCACACGCCGATAGCTGTTAGAACCATCACAACATTACATACACACACTTAAGGCACACATTCAGGCGCACCTTCGGCCTCAATCTCCTCCAGCAACGTGAGCGCCCGCCGCCTCTTCTTCTCCATCTCATCCTCTGCGCTCTCTCGTGCGCGCACGCTCTTCTTCCTGTTGTTGAAATGGCGGTCGGGCGATTCGCTGAAGTGCGTACCCGTGCTCGTGGCGCTCAGCGGCTTGACGAGCTCCACGTCCTCGCCGATGGACGGCAGCGGCCCGCCGGAGGACGAGAAGCCGTCGTCGTTGTCTACACCCGTGCGGGTGCGTCGCATGGCGCGTCCGGAGACGCTGGCAGCAGCAGATGCAGGCGCACGTCGGCGGTTTGTCGGCGCCATCGTCAAGAGATTGAGAGAGTGATGGACGTTCGTAAGTATGGGCTTGCTTCTGTTGTTGTGTCTTGCTTTCCGCGTTCAGAATTTTGAAATCAATTGTGCCCCATGTGCGACAATACCAGCGACTGAACTAGTTTTGCTGTTTATTATTGCTATTTACTTTCTGCCGCCTAGTCACTGCTGGATTTGTGACACAGGCAATTAAGCAACCAGGCCATCGACCATGGCAAAGAAGAGCTCCGCCACCGGCGCCTCGGCAGTGGCCGCGAAGGGCAAGAAGAGCAACAACGCAGCGCAGAAGAAGACCATCGTGAAGCAAAGTGTCACCGCAGCATCAGAGGAGGTGGAGCCACCGCAGCTGCCGCTGGTGCTGCGCATCTTTATCATTGGCGTGACATCCTACGTAGCAGAGAAGATCTGGACAAACCGCAAGGTGGTGAGTGAGGTCTGGTTCGCGGGCAACCACTCGGAGACGCAGTCTACCATGATCACGGTCTTTGAGTACCTCGGTGCCATGGGCATGCTGTTTGTCGTGGGCATCGTCGTCGGCGTCGCGATGACAAGAGCAGCCGCGTATTTCCCCAAGTTTTAGGGAGAGGAATGGTGTTACTGTACACCAGGTCAGACAGTCGATGTGGCTTCATGGCTCTATAGCGCGTTGGCGTAGCTTGTAACCAGACATCTTAAGAAGAGCATGAACGTGATACCATAAACACAGCGTATTGATGTAAACGCAGGAACGCCCGCTCATGTTCGTGTCACGCCTCCAGTTCCCACATTTGCATCTCGCTTTTTGATGGCCGACCGCCACACGTCACAGATTTGTCGAACATAACGTTCGTTTACTTCATCAAAAATAACGTTTAATTGGCTTCAAATAACGCCCGCGGTCGTTCTATTGGCGCGTGTGTTTGGGTGGCTTTCATCGGAACGGTCAGTGTTGCTGCTGTCCCGACCCCAGAAGAAGACGAGAAGAGCAAGATGAAGGTGCGCTCGTCCGTCAAGCGCATGTGCGACGGCTGCAAGGTCGTGCGCCGACGAGGAAAGGTGTATGTGATCTGCGACCGCAGTCCCAAGCACAAGCAGCGCCAGGGCTTCCACACGTGCGCCTGCTGCGCGACCGCGTCGCCCGTCGAGGCGGCGCTCAAGGCCACCCACGCTGGCGCTGCGTCGCCGAACGCCATGTTCCAGAGCATGATGAAGGAGCTGCAGTTCCCGGGACTCGCCAAGTTCAAGGCCTTCCGTGAGGCGTCGATCACCATCCCGAAGGTTTAAAGAAGCGCGCGTCCTAGAGCAGTCGCAGTGTGCGCTGGTAGTTAGTTACCACAGACGCCGCTGCAGAAGCGCCGACTTGCGCGCGCGAGTGCGTGCACTTGTGCCTTAACAACGATAATGCGATTTGTAGCCCCCTCTGTGCAATTAGACTACTCGTCTGCGCGCATTTGTTTCAGTTGCCCGTGCGTATTTGTCTTGCACGCATACGCAAATGTGAGCACAGCGCTCGGATGATCATGTGGCGAATGATCCGTTTCCAGCCATGGAAAATGGTCAAGCTTTGGAGTTCGTAACATGTTCGTAACATTCGGATTTCGGGTGTTCGTGTTAAGGGGGTGCGCCAATTGCTGCCACCTCACTCAACAGCAAGGCATCTTTTCGTAGAGACAGACGAAGCAAAAGGCAATCGACGGCCTCGGCTCAAAGCAACGAGGAAGTGACGACTGAGAGAGATGACCATGCGCGTCCACGCTCTGCTACTCACCGCCTTCGCCGTGCTGTCTCGGATCACCACCACCGGTGTAGATGCAGCGCATCCACCTGCTGCCGTGCGCTTCTTCCTGCCTGAAGAGCCGCGCAACCAGCACACACTGCTGCTGGAACAGCTGGAGACGCTCGGCATCGAGCGCTTCGTGCCGCCCAACAGCCAGGACCAGGGCGAGGCGGCGCAAGACCCACTCTTCCTCTGGTCCTTCTTGCCAAAGGCGAGCGACCAGGTCGATCTTGTGTGGAGCGTTGCTTCATTCCCGCCGTACGACCAGCTGAGCTTCGCGGACGCGCACAAAGCGAAGATCAACCACCTTCCTGGCGCCGAGCGCCTTACGTCGGCTGATTTGTTCTACAAGCACATCAAGAAGAACCAGGAGACGCACGCGCGCTACTACTTTAACTACGCGCCACACCACTATGAGCTGCCTCGTGACGAGGCCAAGATGGCAAAAGCGTTCCCCGAAGTCCTGAAGAAGGTTGAGTTCGAGATGAAGCGCGAGCGTGACTGGTTCATCTACCAGCGCTTCCTGGTGCGCGAGAAGACTGCGAGTGGCGACGAGACTGCCAACACCCCGGGGTCAGTAATTGTCTCCGAGTCGGACCTGAAAGCCAAGCTGGCGACGGATTTCCAGGGTAAGCAGGTCGAGGTGTCGTCGTACATTGAGCCGTGCCTGCTCGACGGTCACAAGTTCAACGTCGGCTTCTACGTCACAGTGACATCGCTCGATCCGCTCCGCATCTACGTGTTTAACCATGCGAAGGTCAAGATCGCGAAGGTCATGTACCCTGCGGACGTGAACGTCAACACGGATCGCGGCGCGTACAATTTCGACCAGTACTACGCACCATGGGACTTCCCAGAGCTCCAGAAAGAGTTTCAGGAGTTTCCGTCAGCTGAGCGAGAGGGATCGAACGCATGGGAGGTTGTGAAGCGCTACATGATGACCCAGGGCCTCGATACCAGTCGCCTGCAACGAGAGATCAACGACGCGATCATCCGATCAATCACGAGCAGCCGTGGCCACTTCCAGCAGGAAAACTCCAAGCTCAAGCGCTCGCCTTCAACAGCAGAAGGCGCCGAGAAAACGGACCTGACGGACAAGTTTTTTGATCTCTGGAAGTTCGACTTTGAAATTGACGACGTGGGCAAGCCGTGGCTCGTCAAGGTCAACTCGAACCCGTCGCTGACACCCGAGAAGACTACGTTTGGCACGGACGAGGCGATAAAAAAGCGCATGCTCTTCGATTTGCTCAACTTGGTCGGTGTGCACCCGCAAGCGAAGCTGCCGTTCGACAAGTTCTTCCGCCCGTCGACTCCGACGTTCTGCGCGCAGAAGTGCGCTGATAAGGCGCGCACGTGGGATTCTGCGTGCTGGTCGTGCGCTGGCTGGTTTCCGCCGTACGTGGCGCGCCGGTTGTTTGAGTCCATGCACGAGTACGCGCGTCGTGGCCGCTTCAGCCTGCTGTTCCCAGATCTGGAGAAGGACCACTCCAAGTTCATGGACACGAGCCTGTCGGAGCACGACGTCGCTTTTGATCGGTACCTCAAGTCGCTATCGAGCGGGTACGCTGAAAAGCAGGAGTACCCGCTTGTGGACCGGAAGGTGACGTGTGTCTACCGCGAGCACTGCAGTAGCAACGGCGACTGCGTGAACGGCGAGTGCAAGTGCGACAGCGGGTACGAAGGAGTGACGTGCTACATCCCCAAGGACATGGATCGTGAGAAGGAGCTACAGGCGCAGGCTGCGGCCGACCGAGTGACTGCGGATGCTCGAGCGGGCGAGACGTGGAAGCAGAAAGTGGGGCATCTGTGGAACCGCAGCCCCTCCCCCGCCGTGCTCACGGGCAACGTGGGCATTGCATCAACTGCTGGTGGAAACAATGGAGACGCCGCTGCGGCTGCCGCGAAGCCTTCAGAGATGCTCTCGGCGCCCAAGCTCCTCATGGGGCTTGTGCTGCTCGGCGCCTTCGTCTTGGCTGCCTACCGTGTCTTCTCGGCGCCAGCGGGAGGAGTGCATGATCGCAAGTCGAACTGAGTAAAAACAATTAACTGATAGACAAATTGAGTGCGTTCATGTTAATTGTTTGAAAACACGTGCGTTTCTTGCTTGAACCAACATGCCCAACTGCTCCACATAAGCGGCGAACGAGTACAGTACGAGAAGGACAAGCGAGTGATCGATTGGGATGGTGCAGGCGCGCGTGGTGTCCATCGCGCTCTTCGGGCTACTGCAGGAGAACGTGTCGCTCCTGACGATCGAGGTGGCGTCCTACCTCTGTGCCTTCCTTCTGCTGCTGCACGTGCAGTCGTCCGGCAAGCGCAACGCCACGATGCTCGCGGCCGCGGCGCTGCTTGTGGTCATCGTGGAGCTCCTCTTCTTCAACCAGAAGCGATGGCACGCGCAGGCTCTGGTGTGTGGCAGTACCACGTGTATGTTAATTCTGAGATGGTGCTGTGAGCTCATGGCTGTGTTTGTTGTTTCTGTTGTTGCAGGTGATGCTGATCCCAGAGCGACTGCCGTTCTACTACATGCTCATGCAAGCGCAGTTCTACTACATGTAAGCTGCTCTCGACTCCGTGGTTTACCTGTTACAGAAAGATTAATTGAATGGATGCACAGGGCCTTTGTCGCGACGTCTCGACTACGTATCGACTCGTTCATCCAGCCGTTAGCCATGGGTGTGCTGGTCGTGCTGCTGGCGTTCCCGTTTGAGCTCCTGGGGTCCAAATTCCTCTGGTGGACGTGGCATGACACGGACCCGCTGCTCCAGGATCGATTCTACGGTGTGCCGTTCCACACGCTCTTCTACTACTTCTTTTTTGGCATGGCCTTCGTCTGCGCACACCACACGCTGCGAAGGTGCGTTTGCATGCGAGTCTCAGAAAAACGTTGTAGTTCGTCACACTCATTTAAACTTGTTTGTGTCATCGTCCGCCTCTATAGCTGCATGCTGGAGGGAGCGTACTACGAGCAGGAGCACTGGAAGCGCGAGTGGAGCTACGTACTGCTCATGCAGCTCTTCTCAACGCTCTTCGCCGTCATTTTCCTCATCCTCTTCTACCACGCGTTCGCGCATCTGCTGGGTATCCACACACCGGTGTGTAGCTCTTCGTTATGATCTGTCTGTGCTACGGCCCTATTTAACTGTGTTTACTATTATGGAACAGGTCTGCTTCGTGCTGCTCATGAGCTTGAGCCTCGTGCTCATGTGGATGGCGGACCGCGAGCGTGACGAACCATACATCGAGGACCACTTGGACCCCGTGGACGCGTACGATAGCGACTGGCTGTACAGCTGCGTGGACCACGCGATCAACCAGATGGTGTTCGTGTACGCGAGCATCATGGCGATCCTCATCGCAGTCATCGATCCGTCGGCTATTGTGTCACACGGCCATCACCAGCCGCCTGGTGACTGTTCTCAGCGCGAGACGATCTATTCGCTCATCGGCCTCACGCACCAGCGCAACAAGTTTCTGTGTGTGCACGAGTTCGAGGAGGAGTTCAACTTTTGCAACTACCCGCTCACGCAGCTGCACTACGAGGACTCGTGGTATATGATCTGCGGTAGCGGCTACAGCGCGCTGGTCACCTACGTGGCGCTCGTGCTCACGTGGGCCGTCGTGGCCAACCTGGCGTTCGTGCAGGCGCTCAAGCGCCCCAAGAAGACGCGCACGGTCTCATTCCAGAAGAAGTACATCTAGCGATGATAAGGGATAAAGAGAGTTTGCATCGTTGCATTGCCCATTGCCTCACCACCTAATGAGTGGAGGGACCCATTCACGATTGAATGAGCTGGACGACTGGACTGTCCGATAGAACTGTGCGCCAGGTCAAGGAAGCCAGACTATCGCTATCCTATCAGTTAATAGTTACACTGCATCGACAAGTTTCAGCGCTTTTTCGCTCTTTTTTTAGACCGCACCACGCGTCTGACTTCAGAAAAGAATCCCCACGAGCGTCGCGCAGACAGCCAACAGCAGCAGCAGCAGCACATCTTGCTTCACGCCACACGCGCCCCTCGCACTCGCGCACCGCAGCTAACAACTACTAACACAGTCACGATGGCGTCCGAAGCGCACCAGATGCCCATGGAGACCCAGCAGCAGCTGCGCAAGATGCCCGGCAACAACGTGCGTCGCATGTGTGCTTTGAGCTCTCCATGCTGTTCCTCTCGCTCTCTCTGATTCGTTCGACTGACATGATTCGTGGGCTTTAATTGACTAAACAGCGCTGCGTGGACTGCGACGCGCCGTATCCGCAGTGGGCGACCGTCTCCTACGGCACGTTCATGTGCCTCGAGTGCTCGGGGCGCCACCGCGGCCTAGGCGTTCACATCTCCTTTGTGCGCTCCGTCACCATGGACTCGTGGACGGACAAGCAGGTCCAGCAGATGCAGGTGCGTTCGTTATCCGCCATTCTTTCCATACAATTCGTATATAGGACCGGCTTACTAAAGCTACAAGTGTATGTGCACCACAGCAAGGCGGCAACGACAGCTTCCGCGAGGCCTTCGCGGCCGCGGGTGTGCCCACGAACCTCTCGATCAGCCAAAAGTACAACACGCCGCAGGCTGAGGCCTACCGCCAACGTCTCACCGCACTCGTGGAAGGCCGTGGAGCGCTCCCACTCCCTAAGTGGGACCCCAGCAGCATGCAACCGGCTGGCGGCAGCGGCGGCTCATCGTTCTCGAACGGCCACTCGGACACGCGCGGCGTGGAGGCGCTCAAGGGCGAAAGCGAACAGGACTACGTCGCCCGCCAGATGCGTCTTCGTGACGAAGCCCGCGCGCGCATGCAGGCCAAATTCGGCGCCGGCGGCATGCAGGGTATCGGTAGCGGCGGCGAGACGAGCGCCCCGTCGAGTGGGGGTGGTGTTCCCGACCTTTCCAGCGCCTTCGGGTACCTCACGAGCACAGTGACGTCGGTGGCGTCGACGGCTGCCAACACAGCCGCGAGTCTCGTGAAGGACAAGGACTTGGGCTCCAAGGTCTCGTCCGGTTGGTCGTATGTGCAGAGCACGATCACGGACCCGGCGCTGACGAGCAACGTCAAGTCTACTGCCTCGACGGGCTGGTCGGCGCTCTCGAGCGGCGCCTCGGCCGTATGGAAGACCGCACAGACAGTCGTGGACTCGACCGTGAACGGCTCGTCGGCCCAGGGCAACGGCAGCAGCTCGGGCCAGTTCCCAACCTTTAACTCTGGACTGGCGCCCACGGGCAAGTACTCAGGCATCGGTAACAGCAGCCAGAGCCACAGCAGAGACCACGATAACGACTCGTGGCTCGACTCGCAGCTGGGCGGCCAGCAGCAGCAGCACCAGACGAAGGCCAATTCATTCGGCGGCTCGAATTCCTCGGCAGCCGCGTCGTCGTACTCGAGCCCGCACGCCAACAGCTTCTCGTCGTCATCCTCGTCGCCCGCGTTCTCGAACTCGAGCTCCAGTTCGAGCTTTGCGCCGTCATCCAGCGGCTCGAACTTCACTTCCGCCCCAGCGGCTCCGGCTCCAGTCGCTGCTGCTGCTGTTCCGGTGCCAGCGCCAGCTCCGGTCGAGAAGAAGAAGGACGTCGACTTTTTCGGCGAGTTCGGCTTCTAGAGCGACGCCGCGTAAGTAAGTTAGCCCCAGCGGCTCATCGGATGAATGAATGACAGGGTGTGCAGAAAGAAAGCCAAGCGCTCAGGTGATGGAGAGAGGGCAGTGGGGCATTTTCGACAACCACAGCGACCTTGGTGCTGTTTTATTTCTTCTTTCCGTTCTTTTTAACTATCAGCACACACTCGACCTTCTTTCTTCATCCCAGTCTCTCTTCAGCATCAAGCAGTTGGCTACAAGTTCATGTATCTCCATCACGAGCTGATTGATCTACTGTCGACCAGCTCAGCTGATAGGAACGCGTTCCGTACCTCACACTCTCGAAGCCTCAGCAAGGCTGACTGGAGCCAAAGCCACTTTACAGCTTGCGAGAGGTAGCGCGCTTGGCAGCAGCAATAATATCTTCGACCTGCGGCACGCAGAGGCGCTCGAGGTTCTCGGCGTACGGCATCGGCACGTCCGTGCCGGTCACGCGCTCGAGTGGGGCGTCCAGGTAGTCGAACGCGTCCGTCTCCATGATGACGCCGGCGATCTCGGCACCGACACCGTGCTGGCCCCAGCCCTCCTCGACCGACACGATGCGGTTGGTCTTCTTCACCGACGCGATGATCGACTCGCGGTCGAACGGGCGGATGGAGCGGAGGTTGATCACCTCGGCGCTGATGCCGTCCTTGGCGAGCTCGGCCGCGGCCTCGAGCGCCACGCCGACCATGCGCGAGAAAGCGACGATGGTCACGTCCGAGCCCTCCTGCATGATCTTCGCCTTGCCAATCGGCAGCACGAAGTCCTTCGACTGCGCCTCCTCGCTCACGGGGAACGACACGCCGTAGAGCAGCTCGTTCTCGAGCACCACGACTGGGTTCGGGTCACGGATGGCCGCCTTAAGCAGACCACGGGCGTCCTCGGCATCGTAAGGCACGACAACCTTGAGACCCGGCACGGAGCCGTACCAGGCGGCGAAGCACTGCGAGTGCTGAGCGGCTGTAGAAAAGACACAAGACATGATGACAGATAATGAGTACGATTGCAGGCTTGGTAGGGAAGGATGGAAAATGAAAAGCGGAGAGAGTGGATCTCTGTGCAGATGAAGCAAAGCACGTACCGACACCGGCGGCAGCGCCGTTGGAGCCACGGAAGACGATCGGGACGTTGATGTCGCCGGCCGACATGTAGTACTGCTTGGCGGCCGAGTTGATAATGTGGTCGATAGCCTGCATGGCGAAGTTGAACGTCATGAACTCGACGATCGGCTTGGTGTCGTGGTAGGCGGCGCCGATGGCGAGACCGGTGAAACCGGCCTCCGTGATCGGCGTGTCGATGATGCGCTTGTCGCCATACTTCTCCCAGAGACCCTTGGAGACCTTGTAGGCGCCATTGTAGCGCGCAACCTCCTCGCCCAGCAGGAAGACCTGCTCGTCGCGCTCGAGCTCCTCGTCCATGGCGGTGTTGAGCGCGTCGCGCACCGTCATCTCGTTGGCAACGGTGGCCATGCTGCGGCGCAGCAGTGCGCTGGAGTTGGCGACGGCGCGCGTGTTGCTGAGGACTCGACGAAGCATGCTGTAGGGTCTGGTAGGAGGAGAAGGCGAGGGACTGATGTGCTTCTTCCGCTTTCTCTAAATGACGTCAAACTGCCACGAGCCGCTCATGTTCACGGCGCACCAAGCAGAACAGCTCACCAGTAAAAAGCGGATGTTGCAGGAAGGGAGGCCTCCCGCAACGTAAAAATGCATTGTCGATGGGTTTGATGGTGCTTGAGTGAAAACTGAGGTCTGGGTATCCTTACAGCAACCTAATTGGGCTGCTTGGCGTGAGGGCGTGTGAGGGGCTCAATTTTGTTGGGTGGTTTGTTGGGTGAGGAATAATTACAAAAAGGATCACTCCAGATTGGACGTTGTGGAGATTGGAAGCCATACAAAGCTGAAGTCAAAAATAGGAGAAGCCGTTGTGATAGCAAATGGGCGGAAAACGCAAGCCGTACTCAGCCAAAGAGAAACGATGAATTAATAAGAAAGGTTGCCCATCATCACCTTTTGCATTGCGAGAGGAAATGGAACCGACCATCATTCGAGCATGACCGAACCAAGGTGACGCTACGTACGTTTCCTCCTGCTCATGCATGTGAAGGGCTTTTACTGACGGACGCACGATTAAAGAACAACCCTTGCGCATCAGCAGACGTGATCGTCGCTGTCATCGTCTTCCTTGGTCTCCTCTTCCTCCACGTCCGACGGCAGGTACGACGACATATCCAAAGATTCAATGGCAGCACCCTCTGCGCTTGGCATAACACTCATCGCCACCACTGCCTTGCTGCTGACAGGCTGGACGCGACCGCCTTCCGCCGTCGGCAGGTCGCTCTCGAGTTCCACTTCGACGAACTCGCTGTACTGGCGCAGCAGCGCCACGATGGCCACGATGACGGCCACAACACAGATCACGAAACCCGCGACGGCCACCGAGGCGATAATCGAGGTGGATGAGTCATCGCGAAGCGCCGCAGACTCGGCCATCTGCGTCTTCACGGCAGCGCTGACCATACGGACCTGCTCTTGCACCTGGGTTGCGTTGTAGTACTGGTGGGTGACCATTCCACCCGACTCGGCCTCGAAGAGATCGCCAGTGCCGTCGTCCTGCTTGCTGACCCCGTTTGGCTGCTGCTGCAGCTCAGGTGTATTTTGGCTTGCTTCGCTGTCGGCTGTTGCCTTCGTCGGCTTGCGCTTCTTGTGCTGTATTTGGGAAGTCCCAGTGGGTTTTTTGCTATCAAACTCGTAGGAGACGCGCACGCGCTGCCGTTGTGTGTTCTTGTCCTTCGTGGCCTGTGTTACTGGCACACCTTGAATCTTATTACGCTTGACCAGTTCCTTCGCATGAGACGAGTGCTGCTTCTCAAACGACGCCGGCTTTTGCTCCTCCACAGGGCTTCTCTCGAGCGCCTTGTCAATGACCGGCGCTTGCCACCCGCGTGCGTCCGATCTCATATTCACCTGCACATCCAGCGCAGTGGCGCCTTGGAAGCCGTGGGTTCGTTGGAGTAGCACAGCTGCGAGAGCGAATGCAGTGGCAATGGAGGGCTTCATCGCTGTAGATGAGCTCGTGGCTTGTGAGTAGCGATGCTCGGTGCTTCTGCTGGCTGCAACTCTGAATAGGTACTGATAGACGCAGAGAGGAGTGAGCGAGCGAGTGGCCAAACGAAGCCAAACGTGCGGCGGCTCTTCCTGGCAGGTTCCTTTCACGCGACGCTTCAAGCTCGCATTCCCACCGAAACTGCCGACCTGCATCCTCCAACCTGCGAGAATCAATACATACGAGCACAGAAAAGGGTAGCTATCTTACAACAAGCCAGTTTTTCCTATTCTTAAGTAGTACAAGATAACAATATCCTGCAGAATATCATAAAACTCATAATATGATGATTTGGTTCCCTGGGACATGGGTACACTTGCCACCCACCAAAATGGCTTCACTGAGCCCATTCAAAATGGCTTCACAAAAGCTGCACATTTGCGAAACGTGAGATTTCTGAAATGAAAATGTGAAAAAAGAGGATAAAGACCAACGTGCCAAACGAACATGGGCCAGCGAGCGTTGCCTACTTGCTGCTGTGCGTCTGCGACTTCTTCTCGTGGTCGCGCTTCTTTGGGGCCGCCGCACGTAGCTTCTTCGTCTTCTTGGCCACTGGTGCCTGCTTCATCACCGGAGACTGGTGCTGGACCGCCTTCTTGGGTTCTTGGGTCTTCTTCTTCAGCACCGCTGCGCTCTTCTTCGCCGAAGAAATGTTCTTCACTGACGTCTTCTTTTTAGCAGCGATAGCTTTCTTGGGGTTCTGAACCTTGGCATTCACAGCCTTGGTTTTCTTCTGCATCTTCTTGACAGCAGCAGCCTTCTTGGTTTCGCTGACCTCCTTCTTGTCCTTGAAGCTCTGTTGTGTGGCGTGAATCGCAGTTGCGGCCTCGTGCACCGACTGCTTCTTCGCGTGCGAGTGGGCCTTCGCAACGTGGGATCTGGCCTTTGGCATAGGCTTCTTCTCGTCCTTCTGAGACCCGTCCGTGGCATCGTCGTCATCGTCTTGAGACCCGTCCGTGGCATCGTCGTCATCGTCTTGAGACCCGTTGGATTCGGCATCGTCGTCGTCCCGAGAACCGTCTGGGTTGCTTGCGTTCGGGGTCTCCGTCTTCGGCACTTTGATTGTCGGCTCCTTCGGATCGCCCAAGTCCTCGCTGTCGCCCACGGCGTCGCTACTGTCGTCGTCGTCGTCGTCATCATCGTCTTTCGAGCCGTCGAGACTGGAGTCGCTGTTGTCAAGGTCGGAACTGCTTGGAGGACTTGGTGACGCCGTTGGTGCCTTCTCGGGATCAGGCGTTGCGATTGTCTCCGCATCCGAATCCTTTGGTGCTGGTGGCTCAGTGTCGCTCTTGCTATCGCTGTCCTTTGGAGATGGTGTTTTAGCATCGCCCTTGTCCTTCACTGCCGGAGTTGGAGCTGGCGACTTGTCGTCGTCCTCGTCATTCTCCTTTGGAGCTGGAATCGGTGTCTTGCCTTCTCCCTTGTCATCCTCCTTCAAGGTCGGTGGCTTGTCATCGCTCTCTTTATTTTCCTTTGGTGCTGGAATCAGTGGCTCATCATCGCCCTTGCCGTCGTCTTTTGGAGCCGGAATTGGCGATTCAGCGTCACCCTCATCGTCGTCCTTCGGAGTCGAGGCTGGCGGCTTGACGTCGCCCTTGTCGTCAGTTTTTGAAGCACCGAGTTTTTGCTTGAGAACGTCCTTGACCGACACATGACGCCAGTCGGAGTGTTGAGTCTTAACACGCTTCGCTGGTCCAGAAGCATGCGCTTCTGGTTTGGACTCTTCATAGGCGCGCAGTTTGTAGTGCACTTTGACGTGTGCAGCTTCCTCCGCGGCAACCGAGTCGTGGAGCGCGCAGGCGGCAAGCGCGGCGAACGTGAGGATGGAGGCGAGACGCATAGCTTGTGTGGTTTAATGGGGATCGCTAGAGGACTTGATAGATTTCGAAGTGAGCTCAAGGAGAAGGAGTGACTACGGGGTGCGATATCGATGCGGGAAGCCAGGGCTGGCTGGCTGGCTGGCAGCACGGGAAGCGCGTAACAGCCGAGAGATCCGAAAGGCGAAATGCAGGAGGAAATAGATGGCGGGCGGCGTCTCGTGGCCCTTCCCTCCTTCTTCAGCACTCATGAGCCACGAAGAGCTCGGATTCGAGTCGACCAGTGTGATCGTTTTGAGCGATGGCTACATGGCTCACAACGAGACTTGATAGTTTTGCCTACTTGATACAAATTGCACCCTCATATTGTCACTTGTACCTGTAATTTATAATAAACTTACATAAATGAATATCGAAGGGAAATGAAACGGATCCACTAAGAGGCTTCTGTTTGAATCAGGTCTTCTATTGAGAGCACGCGCGTCCTTTCGGGACCTTCCAAGGGAATCAGACCGTTGGGACAACTTTCACTGCTGCTGCTGGGACGAGGAACATCCCACACACTCGTCCCTCATGCCACCGCATCTTGGATTCGCTTGCAGTGCGTGCAGCTGGCTGAGTGTACACGACCTGCGGATTTAGCGCGCTTTGGGTACTGAAAAATGGCTGCATGTTGGCGCTTTGGCTGCCGATCATGATCCGCACATGGCAGTTGCAACTGGAGCAAGTCTTTCTCGGCATCTTCTAAGCCTCCTCAGTGGCCACTGGAGTCCTCAAAAACGCTTTTGCATCGAAGCACTGAAGAGAAGACAACAATCCAAGCGCAATTGCAATGGAGTACGTGAAGAAGTTCACCGGCGGTGGCAGCAGTAGCCAGACCGAGAGCCACCAGCCTGCGCCAGAGGGGTACATGAAGGCCGTCACGTGGCATGGAGCCAAGTCGATCAAGCTCGAGAACGTGCCCAAGCCGAAGATCGAGCAAGGCGCCGACATTATCGTCAAGGTCACGGCGTGCTCCATCTCACCCGGGTTCATTAGCCAGGCATGCGCGGGCGACATCCCCGGCATGGAGAACGGCCAGATCCTCGGACGCGAAGCTGTGGGCATCGTGGCGCAAACCGGACCAGAGGTGGTCAACTTCAAGGTGGGCGACCGCGTGGCCATCTCGTTTGTGATCGCGTGCGGCGAGTGCTCGTTTTGCAAGCGCCGCGAGTTCAGCGGCTGCAACCGCACGAACGATTCGAAGGAGTTCGCCGAGATGTACGGCGGCTGGGCTCCAGCGGCGATCTTCGGTAACTCGCGCATGTTGGGCAACGTCCCGGGCTCGCAGGCAGAGTTCGTGCGCGTGCCATTCGGTGACGCCAACTGTTACAAAATCCCCAGCAGTGTCCCAGACGAAAAGGCGGTGCTCGTGTCCGAGACCGTGGTCACTGCGATGCACGCGCTGGAGCTGGGCGAAGTGGAACACGGCGACTCGGTCGTGATCTGGGGCCTCGGTCCTATCGGCCTCACGATCGCGCAGCTGTGCAAAATGAAGGGTGCCAAGCGCGTGATCGGCATCGATCACCACAATGACCGTCTCCGCTACGCGTATGACAAGCTCAACTTGGAGGTCGTGGACCGAAGTGACCTCTCGAGCTCGCAGCTGACGTCCAAGCTGCTGGGCATGCTCCCAGACGGCGGAGCGGACGTTATGATCGATGCGTGTGGCTTCTCCGGCGGCCACGGCTGGAAAGCACGCATGGGCATGGAGAAGGAATCACCGGATATTCTCAAGGAGTGCTTCATGGTTGCGCGCAAGTTCGGGCGCGTCGCCGTCATCGCCGACTACGCGAGCAACGTGGACTCGTTCCCCATCGGTCACATCATGCTGAAGCACCTGACGCTAAACGCTGGTCAGTGCCCGGCGCAGAAGTACTTCAAGCAGGCGTTCGACGCAATCGAGGCCGGAGAACTGGACCCGTCGATGCTTATCACCCACACGGTAGGCCTCGAAGGCGCGCCAGAGATGTACTCGCACTGCTACCATAAGGACGAGGGCTACCTGAAGGTGCTGGTGCGCCCGGACCAGGTCTAGGTCTGTTTTCTATTTGAAGTCGAGCAAAGGCAGTGAGATCAGCTGAGAAGAGGAGACCGAAGCCTCGTGTTGTGTTTTGTGCATGCTGACAGTAGGAGTTTTGCATATGTGAAGGATTTGGACGTGGGAATGAAGCTCTTAGCAAAGTTAACACTTTGGCGTTCAGAGGGTTGCATCGATGGTTCGCGTTGTGACTTGCTCTTCGTTGAAGCATCGCCCGCGGCCTCGTGTTATGCGTTCGGGTTTAGGGTGTCCTTGTGGGCGGTCTCTTGAAAGTCCCAGAGCGCTTGCTTTGGGTTTTGTTGCTTCGAATCCGACGAGAATCGCTTACGTTGGGCGCCACTGTGACATGTGTAGAAACCTCCCATGCTTTGCCAGAGGTCGTCCTTGGCTTTCTGATTCGAAGCTGTTCTTCACGACTACCGCTGCACTCTCCTCCACAGATTCCGAGTTCTGATTGGGTGTTGATTGTGGCTGTGTCCTGCGTGGACATTTAGGGAACTGGATCATTGTTTGCTTTCACAAATTTTAACAGGCTTTAGAACAGGGCAGGGCACACCACTCGAAGTCGCGTGACCGACCAGATGTCGTTGGAACTCAAGTCTCCTGTGAACGTCAACTGTGTTTTCCAGATTATTTTTCTCTTCAGAACTATATAAAAGGCTAAGACCTCTCATCTCTCTTTCATCAGCCATTCCCATCCATCATCGTCAGTCTTCATCCCTTTTCCTTCTCTTCACGGCTTCTGGACGCCACTGGTCACCGCCGCCTGCGTGCTCTCGCTGCCGGGCGTGATGAAGACCTTGATATAACCGTCTTTCTTCATGAAGAGCTCGTCGTAGGCGTGCGGCACCTCGTCGAGCGTCAGGCGGTGCGTGATCATCAGCGTCGGATCGATCTGTCCCTTCTGAAGCGCGTCCATCACGGTCTTGAAGTACTTTTGCACGGGGCACTGGCCCGAGCGCACAGTCAGGTGCTTCATCATGATGTGGCCGACAGGGAAGTGGTTCGCGTACCCGATGTAGTCCGCGATGATCGACACCCGGCCGTACTTGCGCACGACGGAGAAGCACTCGGTGAGGATGTCGGGTGTGTCGGTTTGGAGCCCGACAGCGCGCTCGAACTTACTCACGAGTGTCTCGGAGAAGCGGAAGCCCGTGGCGTCGATCACCACGTCCACGCCCGCAGGCCCGAAGAGATCACTCACTTTGCTCACCACCTGCGCGCTCGTGAGGTCACTGCGATCCAGCACGTCGACGCCGATCTTGTCACGCGCCAGTGCCAAACGCTCGTCCACCTTGTCAATCGCCAGCACTCGGCGCGCGCCCTTGAGCTTGCTCCAGGCTGCCGCGTAGAGGCCGATGGGTCCCAAGCCCCAGATTACCACCGAGTCGCCCTCGCCGACCTCGCCCATCTCCGTTGCGTGCAACGAAGTGGAGAGGACGTCCGAGACGTAGAGTGCTTTCTCATCGGGCACGTCGTCCGGGATGGCGTAGCAGTTCACGTCCGCGAAGGGCACGCGCACGAACTCGGCCTGCGAGCCTGGGATGTTGCCCATGAGGCGCGAATAGCCGAAGATCGCGCCAGCCGCGCGACCGCCGTACATTTCTTCAAAAAGGCGCGAGTCGTTCGTGCCGTCGCAGCCCGTGAACTCGCCGCGCTGGCAGTACGCACACTCTCCGCAGGCGACGTCAAAGGCGATCACCACGCGGTCACCTTTCTTGAACTTCTTGACTTCCGAGCCAGCATCGGCGATCACTCCGCAAGCCTCATGGCCCATGATGAAACCCTCATCTGTCGTGACGATCTCACCCGAGTACAAGTGCGAGTCCGAGCCAGAGCAGATAGTGCAGGCCGTGACCTTGACAATCACGTCCTTCGAATGCGTGAGCACGGGCTTGGGTTTGTTCACGCATGCGGTCTTCTTCGCGCTCGCATACACGATGGCTTTCATGGTCTCAGTGCTTGAGACGTCCGGCTGCGTCGAGCCCTCCGCGACCTCGGTTTTGCCGAGGTAGTTGTCCATCAGCTTCGCCGCCGCGTTCATCGCCATGGTTTGTTGCTCGATCGAATTGGTGCTGTGTGCTGTAGAAGGCAAGTTCAAAACTGAAAGGACCGAAATTGACTGAGCTCCGAGTCTCGACAATGAAACGAGCGAGCGACTGATCGAGCGGTTGGCGGAGTTGAAGATTTGCTGGGTGGGTCATCCAACTGTTGCAAGTGGATCGCGCCGTTAATAACGGGCGAATCTTCAATAAACGCCTCTTCTCGGCTTCTTTTACGCCTTCATGCACATCGTCACTTGGCAATCTGCAGCCAAAACCACATTCGCTCACAAGCTTCACACTCACACACACTCAAGCTCCAACAAGCAATCCCAGCACCCAAGTGAGTCAAGATGATGCACTTCATGGCCAAGAAGGAAGATGACAAAGCCGGGAAGCTGGACGTGGCGCAGGGCTCAACGCAACCCAACTACTCCCAGACCGACACCATGAAGGCCGTGACGTACGAGGGTACGCACCTCATGGGCGGGAAGACCGTGGCGTTCGGCGACCACCCTAAACCGCTGATCACGCACCCGAAGGACGTGGTTCTCAAGGTCGAGCTGAGCTCTATCTCCGGCTGTGACCTCCACGTGTACTCGGGACTGCTGCCTACGGCAGATAGCGGACAGATCCTCGGCCACGAAGCCATCGGCACGGTCGTCGAGACGGGAGCTGAGGTCTCGAACTTCAAGCGTGGGGACCGCGTCGTCGTGGCGCTCAACTTGGCCTGCGGCGAGTGCGCACGCTGCAAGAAGGAACAGTTCTCCGAGTGCGACGCTACGAACGACTCGCGCCTCTTTGGCGAAATCTACGGCGGCAGTCGCGGCCCTGCGGCAGTGCTCGGGTTCTCGCGACTGCTGGGCGGCGTGCCTGGCTGTCAGGCTGAGTATGTGCGTGTGCCCTTCGCCGACGTTAACCTTTTCCACGTTCCGTCGGGGGTGTCGAGTGACCGCGCCATCTTTGCCAGCGACATTATGTGCTCGGGTCTTCACGCCGCTTCGCTGGGCAAAGTGCAGCGCGGCGATATTGTTGCGATCTGGGGACTCGGCCCCGTGGGTCTGTTCGCTGGTTTCTGGTGCCTCAAGAAGGGAGCGAGCCGCGTGATTGGTATTGACCACGTCCCGGAGCGCCTCCGTCTCGCGCAGGACAAGTTCGGCTTCTCGACGATCGATCGCTCGGGACTGTCGAGCCAGGACGTGGTGGACAAGTTTCACGAGATGCTGCCATTGGCCAAGTGCTCAGGCGGTGGTGCAGACGTCGTGATTGAGGCTGCCGGGTTTCGCTTCGCGCACAGCGCGAAGAGCATGGTGGAGCAGACGCTGGGCATGGAGAGCGACACAGCTGATATTCTAAAGGAAATGGCCACGTGCGCGCGCAAGTTCGGCCGCATCGCGATCGTCGGCGACTACGTTGACACGGCCAACCACTTCCCCATGGGCCATATCATGCAGAAACACTTGACGGTCCGCTCCGGCTATGTGCCTGCACAAAAGTACTTCCCCGAAGTTATGGACGCGTTGAAGAGTGGAGCTGTGGATCCGACGGTACTGGTGAGCCACACAATGTCGCTCCAGGACGCCCCTCTCGCATACGAGAAGCTCGCCAAGTACGAAGAAGGTTACGTCAAGGTGCTTTTGCGTAACACGGTCCCCTGAGTAGGCTGGCGGCGGAGAACGATTGATTTTATATGGAGTAGTATGTTTGATCAAGTGGTGAGGTAGCAAGAATCTCAAATGGTGTGGCAACCATAACTCAATTCAATTGAACATGTATGTTTTCATTCATTGGAGTTCAAAAACATTCTCTAGCTTCCTACCATCACTTTTCGTCGCCTCTCACTTCTATAAATCTATCTTTTGAGCTCCAACAATCCCGTTCAATACAACTTCCTTACTTACCTACTCAGAGCCGGCAACGGCGCCAGCGATTGGGGTATACTGCAAAACTAGTATGCCTTGTTGGCGTTGACTGCTGAGACGGAATGAAGTGAAGGTTGGTCTCGCCCTTCAGGGACGAAGAAGGGGGTCGTTTATATTCGAGTCACTCTCTTCAGACATCGTACGCCACACAATTGATGGAGAACCGCAGGCACGGTGAGAACAC
>JAASGO010000223.1:0-35627 GCA_023334245.1 Globisporangium cederbergense | reverse complement strand
CCACTATTCAAGTGACTAACTTTTTTATTAGCGTTTCGCTCGAAAAGAGCTCGAAAATGACTAACCTGCTTTCGCGAATATATGCTATTTCGTAGTTTTACTTAAACCCAAAATTCAGATCATTCGTAGTTAATGAACACTTTCTGAGAATTTATACTCAGCTTTCCAAAATGAGGACGAGAAGAGATAATTTTATGCAAACGATTTTGACGGGTGTTCTTCTCAAACAGCAGTTGCAACCAAAACCACGTTTCTCCTGTAAAATGTAGACCAAACAAGCAGATTCGAAAGGGACAGCGTTATATCAATCAGACGTCCCGCACAAGATGAAGAGCTCCTCGCTGCTGCTGCGCTCGCTGCTGCGCCAGCAAGTGGGCCGCGCCACCACCACTAGCGCCAGCAACGGCAGTGCACGCGCCATCAGCACGCGCGTGGCGGGCATCGGCAACAACGTGTTCGCCGAGATCTCGCTGCTGGCGACGCAGCACGGCGCCGTGAACCTCGGCCAGGGCTTCCCGTCCTTCCAGACCCCCGAGTGCGTTGTGCTCTTGTAGATCTTACGAGCAGGGGTGTGTATATGGAGCCCTCATGTGCAGTTGGTGTGTCCGATTGCTCTTTATGTGCCTGCAGCTTCGTGAAGCAGGCTGCAATCGACGCGATCAATGGCGACAACAACCAGTACACGCGACCAGGCGGCCAGGTGGAGTACGTCAAAGTGCTCGCGGAGATGTACTCGTCGCTCTTCCAGCGGGAGCTCGACCCGATGACCAATATCGTGACGTTCAACGGCGCGCAGGAGGGCATTGCGGCGATTATGGCGGCGATGCTCGAGCCGGTAAGACCTCTGTGTGTACTGTCTGCTTTGTATTGCATTGATACTTGCTGACTAACTAAATGCTCTTTCGTTTTACTTTTAGGGCGATGAGGTGGTGACGTTCGAGCCGTACTTTGACGCCTACAAGACCGTGTCGACGCTGCTGGGTATCCAGACTGTGGGCATCCCCTTCGAGCTCTCACCCGAGAAGCAACGGGAGTTCCAGAGCAGCAGCTCAAGCACGACATTCTCGTCGCGCGACTTCCGCATCGACCTCGAGAAACTCGACGCGCTCATCACGAGCAAGACCAAGATGATCGTGCTCAATACGCCGCACAACCCGACGGGCAAGGTCTTCAGCAAGCACGAGCTGGATCAAATCGCGCAGGTGCTGCGCAAGCACCCGCACGTGCTCATCCTCTCGGACGAGGTGTACGAGTTCATGGCCTACGACGGGCTCAGCCATGAGCGCATCGGCTCGTTCCCGGGCATGTTCGACCGTACCATCTCGCTCTTCAGCGCTGGCAAGACGTTCTCGTGCACGGGCTGGCGCGTGGGCTATGCCGTGGCGCCCGAGCATCTCACGGGCGCGATCACCAAGGCGCATAGCACGGTGCCATTTTGCGGTACAACGCCCTTCGAGGTCGCCATGGCCTCGTGCTTCAAGCAGGCGCAGACAAACGGCTACCTGGACGAGCTCAAGGCGACGCTGGAGGTCTGGAAAGCAATAACTTATGGTTCTATGAGGTTGGCTTAATGACGGGACTTGTGCTTATGTCTAACAGGCCAAGAGAGACCGACTTGTGGGTGCACTGAGCGAGGCCAACTGGCGCCCAATCGTTCCTGAAGGCGGCTACTTTGTCTGCTGCGACGTAACGCACCTGCCGATTTTCCAGAAGTTCACGGACATTGAGATCACAGCGGAGCTGCCCAAGCAGGTACGTTGACCCATCAGTAGTCGATGGACGCTTCTGGTTAGCTTACTAAGCTCGCTGCACCACTCGCTCTTCAGCAATATCCGGACTACCAGTTTGCGTACAAGCTCTGCAAGGAGCACAAGCTCGCGGTGATCCCGACGTCGCCCTTCTTCTCGCGCCCCGAGCACCTACTGGCACCCGGCGTCGTGCGTCTCGCGTACTGCAAGGACGACAAGACGCTCGACGACGCCATCCGCGTCATCTCGTCCTTCAAGTAGATCTACATTCACAACCATTGTCTAGACAGTAGTAGGCGTAACTTGCCGTCTTCTACTTTTAGGTCCTATTGGCGAGAATATGATCTTGAATCCGCTTGGCCGTCGCCTCCGAGATCCAAGGCAGCATGCGCTTCCAGTGCATCTGGTTGAACTTCTTCACGGGCATCTGCTGGACCGAGAAGTTCTGGAAGCGGAAGCTCAGAGACACTGCGCTGCCCAGCGATAGGCACGGAATCGAGCGAAAGTACGCGAATCGCAGCAGGAACTTGGCATCGACGCCGTTGTTTGCGGTATCTGGGACAGCTCCACTACCAGCTTTGGACGGCAGCAGCAAGCTAAAGCCAGCGTCCTTCTCTTGTCTGTAAATGAAAGCACACAACAATGCCATTAGGTCATTCACAATCAGGTGCGCCATCCAGTCCACAAGTAGAGAAGCGTACTTTGCGATGTCGAACACGTGGCGGCAGAGCTGCTCGTCGTTCGTTCGGACGACGACTTCCGTGTTCGTGTTGCTGGTAGTGTGCTGACGAAGCAGACGCTGGAGGTTCGTGTTCTTCTGCAGCACGGTGCCATCACCAACTTGTATGGCGACCATCACCTTCTTGAAGATGCCCAGGCACATCTGCACTCTCGGATGGCTGGCTAAGAGATCGTTGCCAGAACGCTGCTGCTGGCGCTCAAAAGCTGCAAATTCCTGGAGCGACAGCACGACCACAGCCAGTCGAGCGCTCACTAGGACGTCTGCTTCCAGCGAGTCTTCAATCTCTACAGCACACTCCAGCGGACGTAAGGAGATCAAAGATGGGAACAGCTCGGACTGCGAGAAACCCGAACTGACGTGGATCACAGCAGTAGGCGTGTGGCGCACTGGTAGTAGAGGTACGACTGGCTGAATTGTTATGTGTTGCTCAGCAGCACTCAGCGTATGGCGTACTGACAGCAGTGGTGGTGCTATTGGTGGTTGTAGAACCACTTGCTGAAATGGCTGGCGCTGTTGCGGTTCTCGAATGTCGTCAGTCAGATCGACCATCACACTTGGAGACGGTTCTTCTTGAATGGGCTCCACAATGAAAGAGGATGGGAACAGGCTGAATGATGGGGCTTCAGGCACCGCGTTGTCCTGAGACGGAGTGGCTACTGTTGCTGGCGTTGCTGATCTTGAGATTTCACTCCAGACAGCTCTTGATGGTGTCAGCACTGGAGCTGGTGGTAGTGGTGGAGCTGTGGCTACTGGGCTCATGCGTAGGCTCGGATGTCCATATCCAGCACCAGGAACTGGAAACGGCATCTGCGGCGGAGGCTGCACGACATTCCTGGGATCTAGAGACGGCACTGAGTTCGCCTGTGCCATCTTCAGCTGTCGCTCTCTTAGTTTCTCCAGCGCCTTGAGTCGATTCACCTCTATGCGCTCTTGGAGCGAGCGATCATCATCAAAAACTGGTTTCTTCTGGTCCTCCGTATTACTCATCGGCTCCGGTGGCTTGTAGTGTGATGCTTGAGGCCGGCGTAGTGGTGTTGGAACCACGGACTTCGAAGTGGAGGGTGCAGCATTTTGTCGCACTGCTGGCGATAGGATACTGAAGCTTGGCGGCTGAACAGCAATGGTCTCAAAGTCGTCGTCATCATCGTCCAGATTCAGATTGTACTGCAGCTTCTTAGAATCGATCCCCGTAGCGCAAGTCACAGTCGGTCGTCGTTGCAGCTTGCGAGCGCTTGTCGATGACGTCGTTGTCGCCTGCAGATCATCACCGCCTCGACCTGCTGGTGACACCAGCGAAAGCGGTGACTCTTGGTTGTCTCGTGACCTGACAGACTGAGGCGAGAATAGTGAGGACGACGAGGGCGACAGCCCTGAAGAAGACGAAGGCGGTGGTGGGTCCCTCAGCTCTTGCAGACACGCGTTAATGATGCCATTCTGTGGGAGTGCGCCAAAGTCCCGCTGTCCACGACGCATGAACGCGGGTATCACGTCCTGCGACTCGAGAAGTGAATGGGCGTAGATCGCGCGCATATCGCCAGGCGACGAGCGCTTGCGCTTCTTCCCTCCAGCACTACTGTCTTTACTCGCAGACTCTGGTGGCGACGAAGGCGAGTAGATCAGCTGTGACGAGTCGTTGATGAACGAGTCTTCGAGCTCGTTGGCCTCGTCGTCGTCCATGTCTTCGTCATCGTCGTCGTCTCCATCGCCGTGGACCTCGACGTCGTCTTCGATGAACATGCGCGCCATCGCCACCGCCTGCTTCCTCTTCCCTTCACTATACTGCTGCGAGCGCTTGATGCGCTTTCCCCACGACGAGCGTCTGTCGCCTGAATCTAGTGCTATTACTGCTGCTGTTGCGGCTGGTAGCAATGCTGACGGGCTCTGCGACTGCGAAGCCTCGTACTTGCGCTTCAGGCGACGGAACTTGCGGAATTTCTTTGCTGAATCCTGGTCCGCTGGGGAGAAGAGCAGTGCGCTCGGAGACGCCGAGTTGCGCGGAGGATTCGCAATTGCGGACTTCATGGGTGTCTGCTGCTGCTGAAGTGCTGCAGGCTTTGGCTGATTCTGTTGCTGTTCTACGGCACCGTTCTTCGCCTTCCATCTGTGTAGTGGACAGTACACCAGAAAGAGCGTCTCCCCACCATCCTCCTGCTCTTCTTGCACTAGTTTGTACTGCGCAAAGCACGCACAGCTGACGTGGAAGGCGTCCAAGCAGCGCTTGTACGCGCATTGGATGACACCTCTTCCCTTGCGCGAGTGGCACAAGCTGCAGTCCAGCGTGTTGCGGTCCGGGTCGAGGTTCTTGAGCGAGCCCAGCGTCAGCACATCGCAGTTTTGCACCAGCTGGAGCTCGGGCAGCCACATGAAGCACTGGACATGGGCCCAGCGTCCACAAAGCGTTCTCTTGAGAGCGCCACCTCGAAGTGGACACAAATCGCAGCCTGGAGACGTCTTGTCTTGAGCTCCGTCTTTCACCACCACACAGCTGTCACAGAACCAATTCCCACTGGGCAAAGACGCGATTCCGTAGCAGAACTGGTGCACTCCCAGGTCGCATCCGTCGCAGTACACGATCGGGTCGTCCTCGTATGACTCGACCTCCGTGCACACGGAGCAGCAGTCGCTCTGGGTTGCGAGCCGCTGCGTCGACTCGGGATTCCTTTTTTGAGACGGACTTTCTCGTCTTCCTGACGCCAACTGAGCTGCTTTCTGCTTCGTCGCTGGGGTTGTTGAAGCTGCTTGTGGTGGTTGAGGAATGAACTGCACTTCTTCCTCCAGGTCATCAAAGTCTTCGATCTCAAGCACAATAGGGGCAGGCTTCACAGGCGTTGGTGGTGCGAAGAGTTCAGTGGTGAGGACTGAAACGGCTAGCATGGGATTTGTGCGATCTGCTGGCGGTGGTGCTGGCAGGGAATTTCTAGCACCAGTAGCAGCTGGCACACGGCGAGAGAGTGGGGCATCATCATCATCGTCATCATTCAGATGGTGGACGGTCTTCTTCAGGGCGAGGGACCTCTTCGGCTTGCTCGACTCTTCCAGCCCAGACTTGCCAATCGCCATCGCGACATCTTCACGTCCATGATCGATGGACAGTTCTGGCAACAATTTGAATACTGGCTCGTCTTCTGGTGACAGCTGTGGAGACGGAGACCTCGGCATTGGAGCAGTAGTCGCAACCACAGCTGGATAATAGTTGGACGGGGGCTCCGGGACGCAGTTTTGTTTCAAAGTCGACGGTTTGAAGTTCCGACCGACTGCCTCAAAGTCCAGTCGTCGCGTAATTCGAGTGATCCGTGGAAAGGTAGGAAGCACAGGTGGTGCTTTCGTGGATTGACTCGCAGTCTCCTGTGTGGAAGGGCGAGTATCAGGCTCTGGAGAGCACGGCAACTCATCCAAGGCAGCTTGCGACTCGGCAATCAGATCCCGCAATCGCTGAAGCAGTTGCTCGCCTCTTTCAAACTCCTCCGCACCAGCAACACTCTCCTTGCTCGACTGGTCTGATGATGCGCCTCGCTTTCCTTTCTCCTTCTTGTTGGTCTTTGCAGGTGGAGACGACAACGCCGGCTGTGCTGCTTTCCTGACAGGCGAGTTTCTGACTAGTGCTGGTTTCGCCTTTGACTTCGTGTCTGGACTAGTTGAAGCAGCAATAATTCGCCGAGGACTTGCTTCGGCCACTGCTGGTGCTAATACTACGACTGGCCTCTGTGATGATGGAACTTGAGCCGCTAGAGTTGGAGCTGGTGCTGATGTTGCAATTGGTAACTGCACTGGTGTGAGTTGCTTCTCGTTCGACGCTCGTCCGTTCACCTTAGCTGGTGAGATTGCATCGTTCCATTCGGGGCTGAAGTGGATCTCCTGAGAGCCGAACGTGTCATCGCCAGTCTTCGCAGTCGCATGTACCATCTCCGCTCCTGAGAACGAGAAATCCGTCGCGCCGAAGCGATGATCTCGCTGCGTGTCGGTCTGCGTTGGGTCGCTCCCCAGTCTCTGTCTCGTATTCGTTGCAGCTACCGGCTCGACCGGCGAGTCGTCATCCGATGTCTGGCTCGCATCACCACCAACCTCTACGATCTCTTCGTCGCTCTCCACGACACCGTGAATGTTGCGCACCAGCTCCCGCAGTACAGCAGACCGCGCCGAATGGCCCACCTGAAACGTATCAGACTCCACTCGCTCCTTGCCGCGTAGACTCACTATTTGCCGTCGCAGCAAGTGCCTCGGCCGTGCAACAACGGGAGAAATCGGGTTCCGTGGGCGGAAGCGCAGGTCCGAAGGAAAGTACTTGGTCGCGCCAATTGACTTCTCGATGTCGTTTAACTGCCACCGCCGCCTCGCGCTCTCCTCGTCGTTTTCAAGCTGCCGCTGCCGTGTTGCCTGTCCAGACACCCGCTGCTTGCCGCCGACCTGCGAGGCGTGGAACTCAGGGATCAGCATCTCTAGCTTGCTCAGCTCGGGCTGAATGCCGTTCGGGATCATGCGCGGACACTTGGAGTAGATGAACTTGCTCTTGAACGTCGTCATGGCGCGCGCAACCGTCTTCGCGGACGCCACACTGCGTGCGAGCTTCTTCTCCTCGTCACCTTCAGTGACCAAGATGATCACTTTCCCCACGCGCTTGCGGCCCGTTCTCCCCATGCGCTGGATCATGCGCACAGGCGATGTGAGCGCGTCGAAGGACACGATCAGGTCCACTTCGCCAATGTCCAGACCTTCTTCTGCGATACAAGTGGCTACAAGCACGTTAAACTCGCCGTTGCGAAACTTCTTGACGATCTCCTGCTGTTGCTTCTGCGACTGGCCCTTGCTCTCTTTCGCTTTGCCCGACGCACCCTGCCCCACGAACGCCTGCACTTTAAGTAGCGGCGCCATCTGTTCCAGCAGTCCGACGATCTCCGTCACGCTCGTGCGGTACTGCGTGAACACGATCGCTCGCGTGCTTGAGTTGCCCGTCGAATGGCGCTGGAAGTGCTCGTGGAGCACCTCGCGGAGTTTAAGCAGTTTCGGATGGCTCGACGACGATTTCCCATTCGCAGACTTGGTCGAGTAGTCCGTGCCTAGGGCATTCAGACTGAGTACAAGACTGTGGAACTCGGACGACTGGAGCATCTCCTTCTTGGACCACGAGAGTCGCGCACCAGTCTCGCGCTCCTCAATCCAGCCGTTCACATACTCCTGGAAGCTGCTAAGCCCGTGCACCGTGAGCAGCTCCTTCGCGTGCAGCAAACTCACGAGCAGCGCCAAGTCGCTCTCGGCCGCGCGGTTCGCCTGGTAATTGGGACTCTTGCGGAAATTCTCGCGCATCTGCAGCACGTACCACCTACTGAGTTTCTCCGGGTCGCGGTGCTGGATGATGTTGCCGCTCACGAGGCGGTGCACGAGCCGCTGGAAAACCTTGAGGAAAATCTCCTTGACCTCCGTGATCTGTGACGACAGCGTGCACTTGATCACCTCCTCCTGGCGCGCGTGCGTATACTTCTTCACGTCCGGGTCATCAGCCGAGCGGCTCTCGATGTGCGAGATTCGCAGGTTCTTGATCACGTCCTGGATGATATCGAACTTGGCACCCGGTGTGGCCGAGAGCGCGAGCACGCGGAAGAACGGTGTCTTCTTCTCTACCTCCTGAATCACGCAGCAGTACGCGTAGTTGCCCGTCGCACGGTGCGCCTCGTCGATCACGAGGCACACGAAGCGCTCGGCCTCGCAGATGCCGTGGCGCAGGTCGTTCTGCATGCTCTGTGGCGTGCAGAAGAACACGCGCTTCTGACGCCAAAGCACCTTGCGCGTGGACGGCGGCACGTTGCCCTGCAGCTCGGCCGTGTCGGCGAGCGGGATGCCCATGATCTCGTGACACGCTTTGATCTGCTGCGCCACGAGAGGCTTCGTAGGCGCCATGAACACGATTTTGCCTTGCGGGAACCACTTGTAGAAGTTGTACATAACCACCGACGCAATGAGCGTCTTGCCCAGGCCCGTGGGCAGTGACACCATCGTGTTGTGGTACAGCGCCTTCTCTGAAATCGTGAGTTGGTACTCGCGGATCGGGTAGTTCGTCGGGTACACAAACTGCTGCGCGGCCTCGTAGTCGATCTCGGGAAACAACGACCGGTTGAGTACGTCTAGATATCGCGTCTTGGCCTGCGCATCCTCGCCCGAGCGCCGCTGCAGCGTCGCGTACGCGATGGGCCATGCAACCGCATTCACGGCCTCCGGGTCGTCCAGGTCGTCGCCATCGGCGTCAATTGCAGCTGCGATTACGTCTCTCGCTGGGTTCTGCAGACGCTGCTGCTGCTGTTGCGACGGGCGAGAAGAGACAGGAGGGGAACGATTCGCGGCTGGGAATGAGGTCTGTGGCTGCTGCTGGTATTGCTGCTGACGCTGCTGCGGTGGCCAGTATGAACTTGTTGTCGGAGGCGCTGGCACTGGTTGAGGACTGTGAGCAGGAGTTGCCGCTGCAGATCGACGCACTGGAGCCGCAAAAGGCAGCGTTGCCTGTACGGTCTTCCTCGATGTCGCTTGTGACAATGACGATAATGATGATGGCGTTACGCCAGCATGCGCACCACTGCCAGCAGCTCTGTTAGCAGTAGCACCAGCAGTGACACCGTTTGCATGTCCAGTATTGGATGCTGCGGGATGGAACACTTGTCCTTTCGGCGTGCTGCACACCAGACAAGTCGCCCGTGACGCTGCGTTCAGCAGCGTGCACGACTGGCACGCCCACTGCGCTGCTTCTGCTACTGCTGCTGCTGCTGTATGGCGGTGGTGTGCTTGCTGCTGTTGTTGCGCTCGACGCTCAGCGGCCGCCTGCAGATGCAGTGACTCGAGGTCGTCGATCTTGGAGAGCAGCTCGTCGTCCCATTCGTCCTCCATCGGCGCTTGGCATTTCTCGCTCTCAGCAGTTTGACTTGGCATGGCTTGGGTTGCTTTTCTCGACCAGCGCTGTTTAGCACCTTTTTTGGCCTCAAAAAAAGTATGCATAAAGAAGGATAAAGTGCAGCACTGTGTAAGAATGGACTACCTTATTGTACTGAGAATGTATGTGAATACAGCTTCAGCATGTTACAGCGGTCTATCACGTAGACAGCAGTCTATGCGTAAAGAGAACAGATGCTGCAGTCGCACTTAAACGAATCCATTGCGAAACAGCCAGCCCCTCGCAATAATATTCAGCATTCCCAGCATCAAGAGAGCGACGATCTACGATGGCTCGCTCGATGCACGACGGCGGTGTGCTCTGCCGCTACTTCTTCCAAAGCACGATGGCGGAGGACGACGGCTCGCCATCCCCATTGGAGCAGCACATGTCGTCGCTGCTGCTCTCGAGCGAGCCGACGCTGGACGAGCTGCGCCGCAAGTTCCCCTTTGAGGGCATGTACCACTTCCGCCTTCAACACCCGCTGCCGGCACCCAACGGCAAGCTCTCGTCCTACTGCTGGCTCGACCTAACGGACCCGAACCACGTACTGCCTGTGATGAAGAACCCGCACGCTGAGGTGCGCGTCAAGGTGCTGCAGCTCTCACACGAGCCAGTGGCTGCAGAGAACGAGAAACAGCAGCAGCGGCAGTGTCTTCAAGTGGACGTGCCGGAAGACCGCCAGTTCGACGCGTACTTCCGCTCGCAGCAGCTGCAAAAGAGCCGCTCAAGCGACAGCTACGGCACTAACCAGCAGCCACAGCACCACCACCAGCAGGACGTCTCGAGTGTGCTCTCGGGCGTCAAAAAGGCGCTCGCGTCCAAGATGAAGCAGTCCGCGATGGCGCAGTCGCTCCAGAAAAAGTCGGCCAAGATGTGGGACAAGGTGGTGTCGGGTGGGCTCTCTGGCTCCCCCAGCAATATGCCACCGACAGCCGCAGCATTAGCGCAGCTCGCGAAGCTCGTGGGTGCTATGAAAGCGCCGCTGCACGAGAGCAACCGTGACCACGTGGACTTCCTCAATCGCCTCTGGATCTCGTGCTTTGACGGCCAGCCGTTCACGCTGCGTGGCGGAGGGTGGGACCGTCTGGGCTTCAACTATGGTGACCCGATCCGCGAGCTCCAGTTCGTGCTACCGCTGCATTGCCTCGTGTTCTTCCACGAGGTGCACCGCAACGTGGCGCTGCCGATGCTGAGCGATCAGGCGACGGCGAACCCAAATTCGTACCCGTACGCGCTCGTTGGCGGACAGGTGGCGTTCGTGATCGCGGAGCTGCTGCAGCTGAAGGACGGCGCGTGTCTGGGCTCGGAGCGTCCGTTCTGGCGGCTCTTTGAGGACTCGATCGCGTTCTTCGAGCTCTTCAGCATCGCCTTCCGCGCCTTCGACCAGTCGTGGAAGATGAACGCGAACAAATCGAGTGAGATTGGCTTTCATCTCGACTACGCAGCCGAGTTCTCGCAGGAATTGTTGCGACGGAGCCCCGAGAATGTTCCTGCGCTCGTCGAGATCGCGTACCAGATGCAGAACTGGTGAAGTGAGAGACGAGTGGGTAAATTGTTGTGAACACAAGAGACCCAAAGGCACACCAGACAGTATTATATTAGCAGCAGCTTCTTCCATACACAACCAAATTCAAGTGGTTCTCTAAACGCTGCTTCTCTACACAAAAGTGTTCACCAGAGAGGTAGACGTTGCTGCAGAGACAGCGAGACGAACAATGTCCTCCACAGTTGGACACTCCTTCTTGGACACTTGTAGCAAGTCTGCTAATAAAGAGGAACCAGCTTGCGCTTCATCGCTCTTCGCTCTCTGAAGTAGGCTCGCGACGATCTCGCGCCGTTTCTTCTCACTGTCGATCTGCGCGAAGAGCTCACTTGCATGAATCGTGTCATCCTGTGCCAGACATCCATTTAGGACAGCACACAGCGAGCCAAATACCAGAATCTTGCACGATTAAAAGCCAATTGAACGCACCAGCGACGATCTCGAGAGCGCACGCGCTAGTGTTTCCTCCAGGCGGCGAAACATAAAAATCACACCCGACGTGCTGATTGCCGCGAGGATGCGCTCACTCTTGTCCGAGCTCTCGAACACGTCCGCTATTCAACACAACATCGTTCATAAGTTCGTTGTTAGAAACGACTCATCTCATCAAGCATAGGGCGGAACAATGAAAAGATGGATAGACTCACCACAGAACATGAAGGACGCAGGGTAGAGGATGCGAAAGTGGACGACCGAGTCAGGATCTGCCACAACGAAGATGCGGCCGCTCCACGTGCAGGCGACGAGCTGGATGTCATGCACCAGAGTTTAGTTCATTAACATCGGTCCGTCACAATGTGTATAGCGTTGTCGCATAGTGGACAGCAGAAGCAAAACGTACCGCATCGCGATGCTGAGAAGCTGACGGCGGTGATGAAATGTTCAGCTTGTCCAGCGCAACGATAGCCTCCGATAGCTATTCCACACAACAGACACCCTTCAACATGCGTTCCACAGATATGCAAGTCCAACTGAGCCATTCGACGCACCTTCGTGCTCCACTGCTTCTCGTGAGGCGCATTGAAGACCGAAATCGTCCCCGAGAGTGACGCCATCGCCAGATTGTGAGCGTCGTCATCATCACCACCACTGGGACCTCTTACGCCGTCCACAATGTACGCGGCCTCGTCATCGAAACCCACAGCGTGCGGCCCTTTCCAGACCTGCACAGTTCGCTTCTTCTGCAGATCGTCAGCGCCTCCGAGCGTCGCGACCTGGAAGAACTCGCCCGAGGTGCAGCGCACCACCAGCTGGCTGGTGTTGCTGGTGTTAGTTCCGCTTGCAGTCGCCCTGAGATGCTGGAACGACTCGATCTCGCGCTTGATCTCGAACTTCTCGAGCTGCTTGTACCCACCGAGCTGTCCATTGTTAACATAGAGCCAAGTGAGTAGTATAAAAGGTTATACAGCTAATACAAATACATACGATGCGCACTTTCGATACAAACAATAGGTAAACGCACCGCATTCGAGTCAGCGCGGTAGATGTAGAGCCCGCCGTCGCGCGTGCCGACCACGAGGTCGCCGTCCAGGACCGCCAGGTCACACACATTGAGTGACACGCGCTGCAAGCCAAGCATTCGTCATTAACCTCCTAGATCAGTGCTAACACGATTGTATAACAGCTTCACGTACAAACTCGGAGGACGGGCGGAACTCGTCGCCGCTCTCCGTGACCACAAAGCACGAACCCTCCGCCGTCGCCACGAACACGCGCGCCTACATTCGCCATACAGACAAAGAGATAGTCAGCCTCTAATTGCTGCGCGTCGCTCATAACAGGCAACAGGAGGCGCACGCACGTCGTTCGCAGAGGCCGCGTCGATGCAGATGGATGTCACAGAGCCGTCGACCGTGCAGCTCCGCCATTTCACCAATCGGTCTGCCTTGATCTGCACGTGTTCACAACAGAGAGACGGCATCCTGTTAGACACATACACATACACAAGCGCTTCATGGATGGATACACGAAGCCACTCACGCACCTTGTAGATCGCGATGTCGCCCGTGATGGAGCCGAAGATGAGCTCCGTGGCGTCGTCGCCGTCGACGTCGCCGATCGCGTGCGCGTTCGGGAGGATCTTCCCGTCGAGCTGCGTCACGAATGTCGGCACGATCTCCAGCTGCATGTGCACACACGTTTAGACAAATACTGTACACATGGGTGGCGAGCACGTGTGCGCAGAAGCCATTAAGACCACGAGCAGAGCAGAGCAGCAGCAGAAAGCCGCGATCACATGTACGAACCTGTCGCATGTTGGCTTTGGTCGATTTGATTGACTGCGCAATCTGTTGGTCTGAATCCCAGCATCTGGCTGGTGCATCGCAGTTCTCGCATCCCATAAGAAAACAAATTATATAATATTACACAGTTCATATAAGCTTGTATTTACGAAGAGTCTAATATGACTTTTCAGGATATATATTTATACAGGAAGCTAAGGCAAGATACACTTGGCCCGACGGCACCCTTTTGCTCGTCATTTCAGAACCTGCGCACTGGCACACGAGTGACAATGCTGCTCCAGTCCCAATTGCGCGCGTCCACGCTCCAGTGCCTTGCGGCCAGAGCTGCTGGCCACAGATCTGCTAGCGCTGCTGTCACGTCTTCGCTCCGTCTTAGCGCCACTCGCATCGGCACCGCTGCTGCTACCTGCGCGCAGTCACCACTGTTCACCACCAGTTCCACGAATGTCGTTCACTTCTCTTCCTTCGCACGCGAGCGCTTCGCCTCGTCATACTCGAAGCGCAAAGAGGGCAACGAGGCCGCTGAGAAGAAGCCGGAGCTCAACGTCAGTCGCATCGCAGTGATTGGCGGCGGAAACATGGCCGAGGCGATCATCACGGGCGTGCTCTCGCAAGAGCTGCTTCCGCGCGAGAAGCTTATCGTCTCGGACCCCAACCCAGGTGTGTGTGTGTGTGTGTGTTTGTGACAGTATGACCTATTATAATCTATTGCTGACTTGATTGGTGATTCTCGCTACGTAGACATCCGCAAGAAGTACCAGAGCAGGGACATCCTAACGAGCGACCGCAATGTCTCGGCAGTGAAGGACGCCGACGTGATCATCATGGCAGTCAAGCCGCAAGTGCTCCACGACGTCTGTGTCTATGACTATCTGTTGGTGGCTGAGCTACTTAGTTGCTGAATGTCTAATGATCCGCTGCTTTCTTTTTTTGTGTGGTTGCAGGTGATGGAGAGCTTCCAGGACGTGATGAAGCCGGATGCGCTTGTGATTTCGGTCGTCGCTGGCGCCACCATGGACGGTAAAGCGACACAACGTTTGCACCAAACTCTGCATGAATGGTAGTACATACTAATCAAATGAAACCCAATCTTTTTCTTTACAGCGATGCAGAGCGCCCTCGGTGACGAAGCTCGCATCATTCGCACGATGCCCAACACCCCGGCGATGATCGGCGAAGGCATGACGGTCTGGTCGCAGACGTCGGAGGTCACGGAAGAGCAGCACGAGCTGGTACGTGTATGCACATTTCTTCTACGACTCGTACTTGCCTATAGGTTAACCACTGTGGTTTTCTTGAAATAGACGAAGCGCATCCTTGGTGCATTTGGTATCGAAGTGTTCGTCGACGATGAGAGCGCATTGGACATGGCGACTGCCCTGTCCGGCTCCGGGCCTGGTAAGCCTATTGTACTGTATAGCTTTTTGTCAATCCGTGTATCGTAATGCTCACTGTCTCTCTCTCCTTGCTCCTCTAGCGTACTTCTTCCTGGTCGCTGAAGCGATGATCGACACGGGCGTGCACATGGGCTTCTCGCGCGCGGTCGCGACCAAGCTCGTGCAGCAGACGATGCTCGGCTCGGCACTCTATATGCAGGCGTCGGACGTGCATCCGGTGGTGCTGCGTAACAACATCACGTCACCGGGCGGTACCACAGCCGCGGCCATGTATCGTGCTGAGAAGAATGGTTTCCGCGCCGTCATCTCCGACTCGATCTGGGCTGCGTACGAGCGCTGCGTAGAGCTCGGCTCGCCCACTCCCGTGCAGCGCAAGCGCCCACGCTCGTAGACACGCTAGTCTAGTAGGCATAGCGACGTGCCTATGTACACACACAGACAAACAAACAGTACACATAGTTCGCATTACACGGAGCTCTCCATTGCTATCGCCTTCGTTGCTTGCCGTTTGAAAAGATCGCGACGCTTTGCTTGAGTGTCGTCACACATCCCACTCTTGCTTTCCTGATTACCCTATCTACTTCATACTCCACTGCAACATGCACTTTGACAGGCTAGCTATTTTCCTTTTGCGACTTATCTTGAAGTTTGTATGGTACGCCTCCCGAAGAGGCGTGCTCCTCATGTGTGAAGAAAAAGGAAAGCCGCCATTTCCGCATTCGCCACCGCCCGCGCACTCGTCCTTCCCTCGCGTCTCGTCTTCTTCCTGCGCGTGTGAGTCTGTCGACACCAAGTGATTGACCACCAAACCTCCGACCACACTTTCTCATTAGCGCACGCGACACGATGGGCCGCCGCTCTGCCTCGCCACGCCGCCGCAGCACCAGCCGCAGTGCCAGCCGCAGTCTGAGCAAGAGCCGTCGCGAGCGGTCCCGCTCCCGGTCCGTGTCTAAGAAGCGCCGCTCGCGCTCGCGCTCGCCGTCGCGCTCACGTGTACGAAATCATAGCAAGAACAGCGACCGGCGAGCGCTGGGCAGTCGCAGCCACAGTCGAGAACGTAACGACTCGCGTCGAGAACGCTCTCGGTCACGTGAACGAGGTACTCGTGGCGGTGCTTCAGGACGGGTTGGCGGAGAACGAGGAGGAGGACGTCCACAGCCGCAGAGTCTTCTTGTGCGTAATTTGAGCCCCAATGCCTCACCAGATCGCTTGCGCCGCGCATTCTCCAGACGAGAGGGCGACATTCGCGACATCTACCTCCCGAAGGACTACTCGACGAACCAACCGCGGGGTTTCGCTTTCATCGAGTAAGCTTTTCGCTTTATGGCGACATGCGTTTGTGAAAGTGACAGCACTAACTTGTGTGCGTGCGATCCCCTGGTATCAGATTTAACGATTCGCGAGATGCACGCGAAATCAAGTACCAAATGGATCGCTCGACTTTTGAAGGACGCGAGATCGCAGTACTCTTTGCGCAGCAGCGACGCAAGACTCCGGAAGAGATGCGAGAGACGCCACCATCGTACGCTTATCATCATTTGGATCTGTGCTTTGAACTGCGGATGTGGATTATGACCCTCTAACCGTTAGTTTGATTATACTTTCACAGCCCTCGCACTTCACAGTCCCATTCCAATTCTCGCCGAAGGTTCGTTGATGTGCTCTTCAATTTATCGAGTGAGGAAGGATGCACGCTAACTAGTTGTTTCCTTTGGTGAATTGTCTTCGTTAGTGAGAGTCCGAGAGATCGTCGATCGAGGTGATTCTTGAAGGTGAGGTTTTCTCGACGAGCGAGAAACCGTGAGCTGCCGCGAATCTCGTACAAGTATGTGCTGGGGCTCGAGATGATCGGCCACCGACAGAAGCCCACCTCGAGCTGGTTGTCGGATGTAAGCCATACACTCTTTTCTTTTTACCGCTAGAGATCTTTCGTCAATCTGACACATGCCAGTGCGATTTGATCCATACTTCACAGTACTGATGCGTTAGACGAGCATGCATGTTGTGTGACAATGTCTGTTTTGGCGCATTTCAACATTCAAGAAGGCCGTTTTAGTACTCGCCTTTGCCGCCTCAGATGGTTGAAGGACGCCAGTGCACAAGAAGATACTCAAGAAAAGAAAACACAAAACAAGACCCTGCATTGTAACCTGACCAAGACACATTTTGAAGCGTGAAGAAGTAAACTCAAGGCACACGATGTTGAAGCCGATCCAGTTTTGCGAGTCCGAGGGAAAATGCTCGTATGGGTAGGGAAAAGCTGCTGGCGAAGAGATTACCACGACCATCTGCATCCAAACAAGGTTCGAGGTTGCCAAGTTACCGACGTCCAGTTTTGCTGGAATGACATCTTCGGCGCTGCTCTCATTCCATGGACAGATTGCGTCGAACCTCGCACGCTGAATCAAGCGTGGACTCACTCACTGACTAACTCACGGCAAAGAAGAACAGCTCTATTCAACAAGAACAAACATTCACAGCAATCCAACCAGAGATAGATTGACTACTCACTCTAGGATGCATCGTACCGTCTAGCCGCCGATCAAGATCATCGGGCGGTTCTTCGCCTTGGAGATGCCGTACATGTCGCCATGCCCGCCAAGCGCGAACTTCTTCCGTTTCACAGCCACGTCGATGATGTCACGAATGTCGTCATCCGGGATGTCGTAGCGCATTGCGTCACGTAGATTCACCTCCGAGTTGCCGAAGAGACAGACCTTCAAATTGCCGTCCGCCGTCAGCCGGAGCCGGTTGCACGAGCCGCAGAAGTGCTCGCTCATGGAGGTGATGAAGCCAAACTGCCCCGTGAAGCCGGGGATGTGAAACGCCTTCGATGTATCATTCGGATCATCTTCCAGCTTCTCGACTGCCGGGTACTTCTCGCGAATCACGGCCATCATCTCCTTGAAGGACACGAACGTCTCGTCGTTCCACTTGTTGCTGTCGAAAGGCATCCACTCAATGAAGCGCACGTCGACCGCCATCTTCTCCGTAAACGCGACAAAGTCAACGATCTCATCCATGTTGAAGTGGCGCATGACGACGCAGTTGATCTTGACGGGCGAGAAGCCCAGCGCTTGGGCTTCCTTGATCGAGTCCATGACGCGCTGGAAGCCCTGCCGTCTCGTGATGTTGGCGAACTTGTCCGGGTGCAGCGTGTCCAAACTGATGTTGAGTCGATCGACACCTGCCTTCTGCAGTGCCTTGAGCTTCCGCTGCAGCACAATGCCATTCGTCGTCACACCCACCGAGTTGATGCCGTCGATCGATCGCAACTGCGCCACCAGGTCCACCAAGTCACGTCTTAAAAGCGGCTCGCCACCAGTCAAGCGGATTCGATTCACACCCGCGGCTGCAAAGAGCTTTGCCAGGCGGATGATCTCGGGCGTCGAGAGCAAGTTGTCCTGTGGCTGTAGGTCCACACCGTCCTCTGGCATGCAGTAGAGACACCGCAGGTTGCAGCGCTCGGTCAGCGAGATGCGCAGATACGTGTGTTCGCGTCCGAAGCGGTCAACGAGCTGTGGTGAGCGCTCTTTCATGTGTCCCTGTCGGCATACATTCATACAGACACAGACACACACATATCAATTAGCACCAGCAACTCACAGCCAAAGATAGCTCTCCATGGTTCAGTCGCTTACCGCTTCTCGGATCTGCCGCAGCATCTCACGAATCTGCTCGAGAGACTCCTCGGGCGTCGGCCGCCGCATCTCATCATCACCATCACCACCGTCGTCTTCGGAAGGGACAGCAGTCGCACTCTTGTTACTCGCCTTGAGAAAATCAGCAAAGCCCGGGCCCTGCTCGATGCGCTTCTTCCACTCGGTCGACGTGTTGGTGACAGCGGCGGTGGCAACAGCACTGCTGCTGCTGCTTGCGGCTCGTACGCTCGACTGAAAACTCTTCGCTGCAGTCGAGAGACGAACTGCTGCTGCTGCTGCTACTGATGTGTCTTGAGTCGCATGGGGGTGCCATCGTCTCGTAAAGCTCGAGCGCACGCCACGCATCTTGCTGTCAGTTTCCTGCCTATGGTGGGCCAAAATGAAAAGTGAATGCGAATGCGCGCTCTCTTTCGCTCTGTTTGGATGAGCGAGCCGATTTTGACAGGCTACAAACCCTTTATAGTTTCATAAGCCCATTTATTTTTCAAAGAGGGAAATAAACTTGCGCAGTTTCATTTGGGTGTACTATCGAAGGATGACTCTCATTATCACTACTTCAGTTTTGAGTGCGTTTTGAGGAAACAGATTCCCTCCCACATCACCACATCATCACTCACACCAGCGGAAATGGACAACGTTTGCGCATGCCATTTGGGTCGCTTGCCACGCATGCCAGGCTCTGTTCTGCCAATACCCACACTCTAATCACGAGGACCTCGACGCCTTCGCGACAGACCCGTAGTCGTCCTCAAGCCGCTGGCGTAGCAGCAGGCGCCGCACAAGGCGCTCCCAGCGCTTGGCGATGAGCTGCTGGTTCTTCTCGATCGCCTTCTCGATCGTGCTCTGCTGCATGTGCGCATGCGCATCTGTGAGCAACTCAAGTGCGCTCTCGGCGACCACAATGCCGTCGAACTTGGGCACGTTGCGGTCGTCCTTGATCTCGAAGCCCACGACGGCCGGCGCAAAGTCCACGCCGAGCTGCTGCGCGACCTTCTCAATGCGCGGCAGCTGCACGTGCACGCCGTGGCGCGGGACGTGAGCCGCGCTCCAGATCTCAATGTTCCCGTACGAGTTCTTGGGCACGACGCCATTCACCACGGGTGGTGGCACAAACGCGCTCGTCTGCCACACGCCAAACATCGCGCGTGCGCCGTCGCGATTGGTCGCATGAGCAGCTCCACCGTTGTCGCCAGTATTGTCGTTGTCGTCACTGTCGGAATCCTGAGCAACACCGCCATTATACCCATGAGCCTGCTTCCCTCCTTTCTTGTACCACTTGACTGGCGTCTCGCGCTCAGAATCTTTTACCTCACGGCCGAGCCGGAGCCACTGGTACGCCGACCGCGTGACTTGGACGTGTTTTTTGAGGAACACGGGCTGACCATTGAAGATGCCAACCGCCTTGCGAGGATAGATGCACTCGAACCTTCCCAAGTGACGCTCGAGACAGTACAGGTGGTGCTTCTTAAAAGCCTCGATGCTTGTGGGCATCTCCTCCGACTCGGTCATCGCCAGCAGCTTGGCTTTCTCGTCCGCCAGCAACTTCTCTTCATCTTGGTCTACAGTACTGGTCTTGAATAAATCGTATCCAACGACAGGGAGTCGCTTGCCCATGGTCTCTGCACTCAGCACCTCCAGTGCGCCTCCCATCCACTCGTCTGCAATGCGGAACCGCAGACTTTTGCTCCACTTGGCTGCGTAGCGGGGCGTCACGTCTACCAGTCGATCACTGGAAGTGACACCCACGACATAGCTGAACGGCGCGCCTTTGCCTCGAAGCGCCTCGATCTCACGCGGCTGCCCAACAAGCTTGCGGATTGCGTCCACGTGGACCCACACGCGCTTCTTCTCGTCATAGACTTCTGTCCAGACCCAGAAGCTCTGCGTGGACATGATCTCGGTATTCACAACTTGGTCTTGTTCTGCTGCTCTTGGTGTTCCTGACTGCGTACGCGATCGTTTTCGACTGCGACTGTTGCCACTCACTGGAGACGCAGCAGAGGACGCCTCGAACGCCTTGGTCTGCTGTACCAACAGCGCATCGAGCGCACACGTGTGGCGACAATAGAGACGAAGAGCGCGACAGAGTGCCGTGAAGAGCACCGCCAGCTCGTAGTCGCGGCCCTTTCGATCGAAGAACACCTGCATCAATCTGGCTTCGGTCACAAGCTCGCTCCATGTACCATTCGGTCCACTATCATCACCGCCACTGTCATCATTATGAGCAACAACCTCAGAGGCCGAGAGCACGTGGAAGTGCTGGTTGTACCAGCGTACGAGCATCTCGAGCGAGTACTTGAGCGGGTGGCGCTTCATCTCCGCGTAAAAATCGAACGCGCCACTAGATGTGATGGAGAGCAAGAGTCCGCGCAGTACGGGCGACTGGCAGAGCGCGTTCCACTTGAGCTGCATCGCAAGCAACAGCAGCAGGTGGCTCTGGTGCAGCGTCAGCTCGCGCTCCTTGTCCGCTTTCGACATGCGCATCACCGCCTTCCGCTTCTTCTTGTTCTTCTCTTTCTTCGCGGCCTTCTGAGCTTCTTGTTGCAGCACCTGGTTCACCTGCTCCCAATTGATCTTTTGGAGATTCGTCAGCACCTGCTCGTCGCTGCCATTGCCATCGCTCTCGTAGTCGTCGTCGCTGTCATCGTCCATGGCTTCTACATCGGGTTCGTATATTTCGTCGCCGTCATCATCGCCATCAGCACTTGCATCGTCGCCACTACTACTGCTAGCATCGTCTGCTATTGCTTCTGCATAGTCGCTGTGACGCTGTGGTTCTGTGGCAGCTGGTGTGTGTACTGTTGTTGATTGTGTCGCGGCGGACGAGCGCGGTGTCTCGGCGACGTCCTCCCAGTCCACCTCGTCGGCTTCCTCCAACTCCTCCTCCGAGTACTCAAACTCCTCTTCGTCGTCTTCTGCTGCGTCTACGCCTATTGTTGTTGCTGTTGTGCTACTGCTGGCGGCAGCAGCAGCAGCGGTGGCGTCGTCGTCGTCCATCCACTCGACGCCGTCGTCGCTGTCCGCCTCGCCTTCGGAGCTTTTCATCTTGCGTTTTGTTCTGCAACTTTGTGGCGTTACCTATTTTAATAGTATTTAGAAATTGACTGTTGATAAATTGCTAAGAGTGAATAGCAATTTACAAAACCTCGTTTGCAACGATGCTTGGGTCACCAGCTAAGAACGTCGCACTGTTATGGACGCACGAACACCGACGGCTTTGGCGGCCACGAGCACGACTCGATCTGGACGCGCAGTCTGCTCGCAGCCTCTGACTGTACGTGGTGGTGGCCATTGCTACTGCTATAGCTGCCACCAGTGGACGAAGCCTCCCTTTCGTTCTCCTTATTGTTGTCACCGGCATCCGTGACATCTGCATGCGGGCTCGTTGTCTTCGTGTGCTGCTGATGATGAATCGGGTCTTCCTGGGTCTGGTCGGAAAGTGTCTGCATTTGGCTCTCGAGACGACTCAGACGCTCCTCAACGCTCGAGATCTTGGTCATGAACGCGCTCGAGAGCCCAGCGATCTGGCTGCTCAGCGCTGCGAGAGTCTAATAGGAAGGAACACGACAACAAATCGTCAAGAGCCAAAACGGAGCAGGCACCAGCGTTGAGCTGCTGCTGATAGCACTACTTACTTACCTCTGCCAGATCTGCGTTGTTCGATGCACTTGGACGAGCAGCAGCTTGCTCTATGTGATGAGTTGTCGCGAGGGTATCCGCTCTCGTATCAACGTCGCCGTTCTCTATTGCGAACTCATGGCTGGTGTTGAAGTGGTTGAAAGCACGATCGTCCTGTTGATCGTAGCTGTCAAAGGAGTCGAAGGTGACCTATTTCCGCAGTATATCAAGGCCATGAGAGGCGCACATTAACGAGAGCACCCAGGAATGACCACCACTGACCTTGCGAGCATGCGTTACACCATTTTGCTCTGACGACGATCGCTGGGAACTTGCACTCCGTGTGTTTCCCTGCCTTCTTTCAGAGCTCAAGCGTTCCGGCGAAGATGCGCTCTCTGCACTAATCTTTCGATTTCTGTCAGCAGCCTCGGCTTCTTTCAATCGCTGTGCTCGTGTCTTGCTCTGGTTTTGCCGAAGAAACTGCAGAACCGTCAGCGCGTGGCTCGGGGCTTTCTCCTGTGAAGGTGACGGTAGAATGTGGTTCTCGATGCGTGTCGGAGCGCCTTTCGATCTGAAGCAACAATATTAGCACACACACACACACAGCATAATAACATATTGAGATCAATGACTAACAAATAACAACAGCTCCTAGAACATGCTGCACACGCACTCTTTGGGCTTGGACCACACGGCGTCCTGCTGCCGCTTGAGCCACACGCTCTCGTCGTGCTTAGTAAGCACAAGCTGCAAGATGTCAGACACGAGGTTGAGCTTGCGCTCCCAGAAGTGCTGCGACAGGAACTGCGTCGAGTTGAGCGATGGGAAGTACTTGAACTCGTCGCGCAGCAGGCGGAAGGCGCTATCGACGAAGCGCGCGTCTGTCTTGCCGTACAAGTCGTAGCCCTATCACCACAGAGTGAAGTACACATAGCACACGCAATACATCAGTTGTGCACACGCAGCTCTACGTGCGTATTGCGCACTCACCTTGCTCTGGACGAACGCGGCGACCGCGCGCGAGTAGTCGAGGAGGGCGAAGTGCAGGATGCGCAACAGGTCCTGCACGCTTGCGCTCTCCAAGCTGCAGATGCACAGAGAGATTTACAGAGATCAGTGCACAGCCCAAAAGCGAGTGTATGTGCACGCGTAGAAGCACCTACCTGGTGGTGTGCAGATGCGGGTACTGGACGCTCTTGAGCAGCGTCTTGAGGCGCGCGCGACTGTTGCGCAGATCGCCCATTGCCTTTTGCAGTGTTGTTTGACAATTCAAACTCGAACTCAAAAATGCGGACGGACGGACGCGAGGCACATTTATAATCAATAATTCCAGAAACAGCTTGATGTTTGTATTTGGCATCTTGAGATAAGAAATACGTGCTGACACAGAACAAAAATGAGTCGATAAATGGCTTCCCTCCCACACAGCTCAAATAGCAAAAGACAAACAATTGGACTTTATTTTGCGCACTTGACACCAGAGATGTCCGGCAGCAGCATGCTCTCGCTCCTTCTTTCTCTACCTTGACGCTTGCTTTGACTTTGCTATGTGAGTGAGTGATGGACGCTATACAGTAGAATGCGCATCGGACCCCGCCGCTTAGCCGTACTTGGAGGCTGAGTTGCTCGAACCGCGACGCGCCTGGAGCGAGTTATACATGAACGAGTCCACGAAGCCAGCGATCTGCAGCAATCAAAGAGACAGTCAAAGTCAGCATTCTCAAATAAACACCCAACTGAATACGGCAGTATGGACGTACCGAGACGACGCCACCGACGATGGCACAGATGTTGGTGAGGAAATGCGTGAGCGGCACGCGGTCGTTGTCCACCTTCACGACGAACGGCGAGAGGTCGAACACGAAGAACGCGCCTGTGGGATGCAAATGCACAGCTGTAAGTCACACCAATACCCAAAAGCTACAGGTGGCTGGTTGCAACGCAAGTCGTACCTGGGAGAGCTGAGAGCTGGCCGTACGGGTCCAGGTAGCGCGCCTGCTGCGTGTACGAGAACTGGTACGAGTGCACTTTGGACGAGATGTCGCTGTAAATCGTCGGAACGACCTTGATGAAGTACTGGAACACGCCGCCAACTAGCAAATACACATAGACGATAAGTCATAATAGGTTAATCCACAAGTCGCTCGTAATGACGACAGAAGAGCGACCAAGCGAAACATACTGCTTTCGGTGATCTTGTTGGTACCGTCCAGGGGACCGGCCTGACCCGGAAATGGCTCGCCGAACGACAGACTGTGAATCACGTGGCTCGCATTAAACGTAAGTTCCTGACCCGGTCGGAACTGGTGCACTAGACGCCCTTCGCGGTGGAACGTCTTGCCGAGCGCGACGTGGAAGTTACCCGCGACGCGGTTGACCATCATCAAGCCCTGGAAACGGCAGCCCTCACCCTCCTCCGCAAGCTGCTCGTCCGCAAAGCTCTCGCGGATGCACTGCTCCTTCGACTCAGCGTCTTCCAGCGACAGATCGCTCGCGATGTACGCCTCCTTGAGCTCGTCGCACGTGTTGCAGCATTTCTTGCCCGCAGGGTGCACGCCGTCGAAGCAGGAACCGCAGTATCCTGGCGGCGTCGTCTCTGGGGACGCTGGCGCCGCACCCATGGTGATCGGACGGCCGATCGCGTTACCGTTCGCGTCCAGACGGATCTTCTTCATCGTCTGGTGCATGTTCATCTGGAGATCGCCCGCCACGTCCATCGCGTTGATGTGTGCGTCTGCAACCAACAAACGTGGGTGAGAAGTGCAAGAAGAGCCTATACGCATCCGTGATTATGCACGAACGCACCTTTGCAGTTGATCGCGAGGAAGCTGATGTCGAGGTTGATCTGCAGCTTCTCGTTGAGACTCGAGTCCACAACCATGTGCTCGTGCGTGTTGAGGCTCATGTACGCGCGGAACTCGGACAGGAAGAGGATAAGCATCACAATACCCGCCACCACCGACACTGCTCTCGCACACACACATACACACACACACACACACACACACACATACAGCAACAACAGCCCATAACGCAATGAACATAACGTCAGCACACATGCAAAAGGAGGAGATTCAAGACACAACGCCGACGCACCTGTGGCGCCAAACTCGGTCTGCACTTTGAACTCGCGGTGCATCTTGGGATACACGTCCACACGCTTGAGCGCGCGACGCGCCGAGCGTGTGATCTCTTTGTCACGGCCCTCGGCGTTGACGCTCACGTCGACCACGTCGCCCTTGACCGCGCGCTGCCGCATCTGCTGCATCTTGCTCGCGTCGCGTCGCGTCTATTGCCTTGTGAGAGAGCCGCAAAAAAGCTTCAGCACCCACGTGGCACATTTGCTTACGTGTTCAAAATAATTTCCATAATAATGTTTAATATTGTATGTATATATTTTTATTGTGCATTCGAAAGACACAGCACTCAAAATAAAAATTTTCAGCTTTGGGATAATGATGAATGACATGAAAAGACGCCGCGCATTTGAACACTTCAACATCAGCTCCAACCGACAACGATGGCGGAAGCGTACTTCCGTCGCCAGCGCACGACGCTCGGTGCCGCAGCGTACGTACACTACTGTTCTCTAGGTGATAAGTGCGCGCTCATTCCACGCTAAACCACCGAAACGTGTGCGCGCAAGTGACCAGAATGGAGCAAGTTGCGCTTCTGCACGTGCTCGTGGTTGGGCTCCGAGGCGTCGGCTTCGAGATTGGTGCGTGCTTACCACACGTAGATCGCGTCTGCTTTGCAGCCTGTTCACTGAAATTGCTAGTCCGCTGTGCCACTCAGCCAAATGCCTCGCGCTTACGGGCGCTCGGCGCCTGACGCTGCTGGACGATGACCTCGTGCGCGAAGAGGACTTTGCTACCAATGTACTAGTACCAAACGAGCGAGCGACTGGCACTTTGGTAGCAAGAGCAACAAGTATCAACACGGCAGCTAATGAGATCCTGTTATTGTCGTGTGGCAGTTCCTGTTGCGCGACGGAGACCGAGGCAAACCGAAGGCCAAGCTGCTCGCCGCGCGTCTGAACGAGCTCAGTCCGTTCGCTGACGTCCGCACGATTCCCGGCGCTTTAATGCTCGACTTGCTGCTCAACTACCACGTGCGTGAGGCATCTGTACTTACTTATCTCGGAATCGCGCCTACTTACATATCGAGTCCTGGCGGACGGACACAGGTGGTTGTGTTCTCGAGCTCGCAGTTCAGCCGCGAGGAACTCATTGCATACAACGAGTTCTGCCGTGCGCAGTCACCGCCCGTGGGGTTCCTTCTCGCTGAGAGCCGTGGCGCATTCGGGTTTCTGTTCACGGACTTTTCACAGCAGCACGTAGCTGAGGACGAGCCTGGAGTTGTGGAGTTTCGAGTACTCACCAGGCGCTCGCAGCTGAACAGTAGCAATGACGCGCGAGTCGTCACGCTGGTTGTGAGGGAGCCGCATCTCGACTCGGCGATCGGCCCCGGCGACTCGGTGTCTCTACGTAATGCCACCACTGCTGTCGACTCAGAGACTGGGACCTCGAGTGAGACCTCAAACTCTCTGGTGTGCCGAGTGGAGACCGTTTTGTCTCCGACCAGTGTCCAGCTCCGCCTGCTCGTGGCTACCGACACGAGCGAGAGCGAGCTTCAGGAGCTCCTCAGCCGCATGAAAGCGGCGACACATCTGAGGAAGCTCAGGAGATGTAGCACGACAGCAGCGAGTCACCTTAGTCTCCGCGAGCGCATCGTCAGCCCTGGGGACATCGTGCTGCCGTTAGAAAGCACAGGTTTAGATGCGCACGGTAAGTACTGTGGGTGATTGCGGGTTTCCTAGGCTCTAGAGTAAACTGAACTGTATGTCTTTATACAGCGAAGGCGACGAGTACACACCTGGCGATGCAGGGACTCTACGGCTTCCGCCAGGAGTTCGGGTTTTATCCGGAGAGTAACAACCGCGAGCACATGGAGCAAATGCTGACGCTCGTCCGCAAGTTTAGCGACACGGTCTGGTGCATTGCGTTCATTCTTCAGCTACCAGGTGGTTGAAACTCACTCAGAAGTATCAACTCTATAATGCTGCTGTCCCACAGAATGCCCAAGTGTCAGAGCTCCACAGTAGTAACAACAGCGGCAAAGAAGCGAAGCCTGAGCTAAATGAGAGCCACATCCGACGCCTCCTCTGTTGTCCCGCGTCCGAGTTTCAGCCTCTAAGCGCGCTGATAGCAGGCTACGCGGCGATCCACGCCATGAAGTTTACAGGTGTATTTACTTGGTAGGTATTCCTTCTGACCAACCATTGCTTACATGGCAAATTCTCTCTCACCCACACAGGCAAGTTGGGCGCTTCAGCTCACCCGCAGAGCCAGCTTCTCTACTTTGACGTGCTGAGCCTGCTCCCATCGGAGCTTGAACGTCTGAAGACCCCGTCGGAGTTCGCGACATCCGCTCCATCCCGACACAACGCACTCCTGGCGCTTTTTGGTGCCTCGTTCCTGCAGCAGCGGCTACAGCAGAGCGTGCTGAGCTTCGTTGGGATGGAGGCCACTAACGTAGAGCTGCTCAAGGTTGGATCGACATAGCATGCTATCATTCTGGGTGTATATGGCTATATGAGTTTCACTGAGTTTTTCTGTGTGTAGAATGCACTCTGCCTGGAGATCGGATCCCACGCTCACATTCAGATCGCAACGGACATCAGCACAGACAGTCAAACGGATCAAATCGACGCCTTCAGTCTCAGCTCTCGTGTGCTGTTTGCACCCAAGGACGTGGGGCAGTCGATCCAGAAGGCGCTCCGTGGATTTGTAGACGACCATTTTCCCAATGTGAAGCTCGACTTCTGCTCCTTGATGAAAGCAAAAGGCTGGGGTGATCGAAATGCGTGGAGCAAGACCCACATTGTGTGCTGCGACTCGCTTGGCTTGACGGTACACACTCGAAGCTTCTTCAGTTAGCTCGTTTGACTACAAACTCATAGCCTTCTACGTTGTAGGACAAGCTCTGGATCGACAGCCAGTGCCGCGCGTTCGAGAAGCCTTTCCTGATCAGCGACCAGCGCTCGCAGTCAGCTCACCTCCACACTTTCATCCCCCACGTATCAGCCACGTTTAGCGAGTCGCTCATCCTAAAGGAGAAGGCGAAGAACCCGCAGCTCTTCGCGTTCGACCACCTTCCGTCGTTGAGCTCAGGAGAACTAGCTGATAGTTTTTCACACTCAAGAGGTAGCCATCCCGACGACTTCCAAAACGATTGGAAAGAGTTTGAGATCGGTGCGATCGTGATGAAGAGCCAGGCGCTGTTCAAATTCGTCTTCAGCGACAGCATCGCATTGGCAATCGACTCCTTTGCAAGCGCAGTTGCAAAATCTTCCAGCGAACCTCTTCACCAACTCTCTGAGAGTGATCTATGGGGCGTCTGGAGTGCCGTCCAGCGGGGTCACAATGCCACAACATTCGAAAATTGCGTCGTGGAAGCCTGGAAAGTCTGTGAGCTCGTTCCCATGTTGGTGCAGTGTCTTAAAGAGAGTGGTCCATCTGAGGGAGACAGTTCTCAAATTGTCCTTCTGTGCGTCGAGTTGGAGGGCAACCCGGACCACACGCAGCTTGTGGCATCCATGGCGTGCATCATCGCCGAGTCTCTGCAGATCCAAGTCCCACCAGGTACTTGCAACGAAGCTCGCTCACCATTGTCATTACCCTCGGACACTCACTCACCACCTTTCTCTTTGCATAGTGGACGAACGCCGCAAGATCCTCGCGAAAGCCGCTACTCGTGCCAGCCTCTTTAGCCTCCACTCGAATCCGCGCACACACAATGGCATCCTCAAGAGCTTTGAAGCCTCCAGCGCCTCGCATCTGCTACAGATCTGTAAGCGCATGCAGCCGATCGCCTTTGACTTGCACAAGACGGAGAAGTTGCACTGCCACTTGTTGCAGAGCCTGGTCAACATTCAGATGAAGGCCCTCGGGGCACCACTGCTTCCTGACCTGGCACCACTGCGCTGTCTGTTCGCAGGTGAACGCACGAGTGACTTCCTGCCGATCGCGACAATTCTCGGCGCTCTGCAGACCTTTGAGCTATTCAAAGTGCTCCAGGCGAAGCATAATGAGCATCACAACTACCGGCTCACACTGCCAAGTCTCACGAATGGAGGTGGCGGACCTGCCGCCTACAGGCTCGAGCTGTCCTCACTGGACACGCCGCTGCGGGTCAAGTCGCTGGCGTTGGAGGCGACACGAGGTGGGCCGTTGCGCGTGATCCCAGAGAACTTTACGGCGTGGAGCAAGATCAACGTTCCGCTGAGCAGAGATCTGCAGAGCGCGAACGCTATTGTCCAGTTTATCCAGGTGAGGCTGTCTGTCTGTCTGTCTGTCGGACGCACTGAGGTGGACAGATTCTGCAGGGGTTTAGAAGATGGACAACTGATCTTGGGACTGTCGTACTGTGGATCCAGACCAAGCACCAGGTCCAGATCCACGCGCTGATGCATGGCAAGCGAGTTCTTCTGACGCTCGACGCGCGTAAGAAGAGGTGGCCTGAAGAGGTCTCCATGAGGTACGTTGTGCGAGTTTACGCTTGTAAGCTCTTATATACTGAACTGTGTGTGCCTCTGTTGGATCCAGCATCTTCGAGTTGGTGGCGCGGAGCAAGACCGCTGGTGCTGTGATAGGATTAGCACCGCTGCCGTCCTTCGTGCTGGTGGACGTGGTGGCTGTGGATGCGCATGGAGACGTCGCGTTTCCTCCCTTCCGCATCCAGCGCTCCGTGGAGAAAGCACTCGAATAGGCGCAACCTATTCATAACGAGGAGACAGCAGCAGGACCGGCGAGCTCCTGCCACCGACATTCTCTGCCCACTGGTGGCCTTAGACAATGCCAAGCGAAGCTGCTTGCACGGATACACAGACGACACGGGTGAAGGGGGGACTTGACCAAAGTCGCGCAGCATAGCGAGAGGCGCGGATCATGAGGAGTTGCAGGAAATTTCGAGTCAAAAATGTGCAGTTTTCATACGGAAATGAAGTGTAAGATTGGACTTTTTTGTGGTCAGTGAGTGCTCTTTTGCTGACTTGTCGGCCGTAATTCGCACAGCAATTGCGAAGAACGGATCAGCTATTCGCTGCAACACACACGCGCAGGCAGTTCAGTTGAGACGGCGGCGAGTGAGCGCGACTGACGCGCTCCTCTTCATTCGACTCTTCGCGCCCGCACACACTGCCAAGTCTCGTGCAGCTGCACGTAGAGCTCATAGACACAAGGCATGTCGGCGATGAGCGTGCTCGCACTATCAGGAAAAGCCGCAAAGGCGCGCCGCAGCCCCGCACGCGGCGTCGGCTCGAGCAGTAGATCTGGCAGTAGCAGCAGCAGCGCTAATAGCGAAGAGGACGAAGATGATGAGGACGATGAGGCCGCATGGGCACTCGAGCTGGAGGAAGAGCTCGCAGGTACGCAACTTGCGCTCATGTTGCGTGCAGCTCACAGTACCGAAGTGCACACCGTGGTGAGACAAAACTGATGTTGCATGTTGTTCCGATATTGTAGGCAACGCGGATGCCAGCGAGAGTCACAATAACAGCAGCACTAGTGACGACGCGCTGCTGTCGCAGGAGACCATGTCGCTGCAGCTCGCGATGGAGAACTCCACGAGCAGCTACGCCAGTGAGCTGCCGCAGGAGGTGTTGGTGATCGTCATGAGCTTCGGCCAAGTGGGCCGCGTCTGCAAGTCCTGGAGCCTCGCCATGAGCACGTGTGCGTCTCATATTCCCACATATCTAGCTTCTATTATAGCGCGGTAGTTTACTCATCTCTTGCGATCTGTACGCACGCGTATGAAACAGTGGCGCGACGCAAGTTCTCCACGCGACTGGGCGAAATCCTGCTCCCCTTCACACCCAGCGCCCCCATCGTCGCGCAGGAAGTCGAGAGCGCGCTCTTTGGGGCTCACGGCCAGAGGTATGCTTTAGTTATATACTCTCTATACAAGACACGCCTTCTCTTTGTGTCATGCATGGTAGCTAACCTCCATCGATGCCACGTGCCTGCAACAACCCGCCTATAGCTTCGCGCTGCCGAAGTCCTACGGCCAGAAGGCCCGACAACTGCTCTTCAACCTCAAGGACACGCGCAACGCAGCGCTGCGCGAGCGGCTGCTCTCGGGTGAGCTACCGGCGTCCGCGCTCGTGCGCATGAGCGCGGCCGACATGGCCAACCCGCAGCTCGTGCGCCAGCGCAAGGAATGGATTAAGAAGCGCACGCACGAGGTGATGCGCGACGCGCGCGAGCTCGACGGCTTCATGGAATGTGACCTCTTCGAGTGCCGCAGCTGCGGTAGTGCGCGCACGCGGTATCGCCAGTACCGGCGCAAGGCCATTGTGGACCGCACGCGGATCATCGTGCTCTGTCTCGCGTGCCCCTACACCTGGGAACTGTAAAGCAAACGATACTAATAAACAAAGCAAAGCAAAAAACATGATGATACCTGGACACAAATGGCTCGTGTTCTTTGTTTGGGGCTCGCGACAATCTGCAGCGGACGCAGTATAATTTAGTTTAAATAGCACCAACAGCTCATGAGCTCCTCTCTCCCATGAACCGGTCTCCCTCGCTTGTTCACTTGCTGCTGGTACTGGGCTTTCTCTTTTTCGCTCACTTGTTTTTCTTCAGCTGGCTGTCTTGGCTTGTACGTCACGAGATGCACTTGATGATACACTTCTTCACGGCTGCAAACATCGACGCCGACACAAAAAATGACCTTGGCCAGACATCAACCATCTCATGATGCCCTCCCTTCCTTACTCGCCGTCACTCGAGTACACGTCGTCGTCGTCGTCATCATCATCGTCCTCGGAGCTCGCGCGCGAGTCGTTGTCGCGGTCGTCGAACGTGCGACCGTCGCGCATCTGTTGAAGCCGGCGCTCGCGGCGCACACGCTCTTGGTACACCGACGTAGCGATCATGCGCTTCGCCTCCATGTTGTCCACACTGTTGTCGCTGTACGAGATCTGCGTGAGCATGGGACACACGAGCTTGCCGATGCTACGACCGAGCATCTCCATGCTCGCAATCGACAGGTAGTTCATCTCGATACCCAGGAAGCGCAAGTTGCGCAGCTGCCCGCTCTCCATCGCGTACAAAATGTGGTGGAAGCTCGAGTCCGTGATCGTGTTCCCGCCAAAGCAGAGCTCCACAAGGTGCGGCGCGCAGCCGTCGGCGAGCGCGTGGCATACACTTCGAATCCCGTCTTCGCCGATGAAGTTGCGGCGCAAGTCCAGACGCGTAAGCTTCGGACATACGCGCGAGCGGAGCATCTGCGCGACCTTCGCGGCACCGTAGTCACCAAAGCTGTTGCCGGGGAGACAGAGCTCTTCGAGCTGTGGACAGCAGCCCATCATTAGCGTATTCAGTAGCACGTCAGCCTCGCCGTCCGCTTCTTCGTTCGTGAACAAACACGTAATCCCGAGTCGCGTGAGACGGGGAAACGTGTTGATCCGGAGCTGCTGCGCCAGCGCCAACACAATCTGCTCGTGATCATCGTGCGTCACCACGAAGCGCTGCGGACAATCCACTGCTCGCATCGAGAGCTTGCCGAACGTCATCCCCGAGGAGAGCGACACGATCTCTAGATGCTTCAGGTTGATGCACTCGCGAAGAATGCACGTGTTACCCAGTCTTGTCGCGAGCGCGATTTGCACGGCATTGCAGCTCAGCTGCAGTGATTCCACAAAGAGGGGGGCCAGTTCACGCGCGGCGCGACTCACACCTCGGCAGCGCATGATCTCCTTGCCGTCCACGTAGCTCCATACAATGCGGTTCAGCTCTTCGTAGCCTCGAAACAGGAAGATGCCGAGGTCTACCGACCGTCGAACCCGCTTCACTAGCCGCGTGGGTTTCACTTCCAACACTGGCGCGCCGGGGCTCATCGTCGTGCGATACATCTCATCTGCACCCCGCTTGTTCATCAGGAAGCCGATACCTGGAAGCGGTCGACCGCTGATCCCTCCGAGCGGCGACACGACGTCTGAAATTGGAGATGTTCCTGCTACACCAAGAGGTGGTGGAAGCGCAAAGTCGGAAGCTGGGAACACTGGGTTTACGGGGTTGGTAGACGCGGACGGAGTACACACTGAAGGAACTCGCGGTCTCCGAGGATGCGCGTGACCTGGAGCAGCAGCATAAGCAGCAGCCGGCGGGACCACTGGCGGTACAATCGCAGCAGCTGCTGGCATTGGCATTGACTCTCCTTTGTCAGACGCGCAGCTCACGGTCTGGTCGCCCACGTTCTGGTCGTCCACGTTCTGTCGTCGAATCTTCTTGTTCACGATGCTCGCCGTCAGCGCCTGGACGCGCCGAGAGAGACTGTCCATGTTGCTATATTCCATCAGCGACGCCGAGTTCATAAAAATAAGCACCTCGAGCTTGCGCGCGAGCGCCCACGTCTTCGCCAGCGCTGCCGCGTTCATGTCTGCACTACCACCACTCGCCACCGCATTCCCATTGGCGGCGACCAGCTGCGCGTTGCGCTTGAGCAGCTGTCCGATGCGCCCGAGGATGTTGCGGCGCTGGATCATGTGCTCCCGCCGCTGCCACGTGAGCGGCTTGGGCAGGCTCACGGCGCCAAAGAGCGCATTATTCGGATGGATCCCCGGCGGCGGCAGGAACTGGCGCGCGTCCTCTTCATCTGCATTCACCCCACCGCCATTGTTGTTGACCGCGTCTGGATACCGCGCCACCTGTGCCATGCTCGCCATCGACTGCCTCTTTTTTTAAGCGACTCTTGCGGATCAATCTGTCTGCCTACACTTTCCCCGCTGTCGTTCCCACAGCCACGACTCGTTCTCTATACGCGCGTGTGGTTCTTGTCCAGTGAGCACCGTCGCCGTCGCCTTCAGCTGCCTGCCGTCTGTGGTGCGAGAATGGCTCGCGGGTGGCTCGCTCGCTCGCCCGCTCGTCCACGCCGCCGTCGTTGCTCGCTTGGCACGGTGCCGCGTTGTTATGCGTCCGCGGTCGGTCGGAAACCTGACCCTCTTTCAGCAACTGCTGTACTGTGAGCCTCTATATGAAAAGCTGAAACGCTTGAGAAAATCTCTGTGTGTCGTTTGTATCGATTTGATGATACAAAGTGCGCATCGCTTCCTCAGTACCACATGTATAGAGGGTATCACGCGAGCGCACAATCATGTCGTTGCTCAAATAAGGTCCTCGAAACAAAGAAAAGTGACCTGAAGCCACACATCCGCACGTCATCTCTCTCTTCATACGAGTTCCACAAAGCAATAAATTTATGAGACGTTCCATATAAATTTATGTGCACTTTTGTGCATACTCTAAAATTTCTGTAAGTAAAGCATGTACTCAATATGCTTCAGCGGCTTCATACAGCTACATCCCATACTGCAGATTCATTTCGCTCCGAATTCACAAATGTATATAATTTGGGAGGTGAAACTGAAGAGAGGCGACATTGCTCATTGGTTTACCCAACTGACCCAATTACAGGGCGCTCACGTGTAATCATGCGATATTGCGAGTCCTGAGCGATGTCCAACGAAAGGAAGATCGCTTTGCCAAGTGAATGAGATGGCAGGCAGTCAAGGAGCTCTGCTACAAGTAGATGGATCCCTTCGTTTGCAAGGCTTGTGGCTTTCTTGCTTGGGTAGCGGATGGATATATTGCCTGGTGAGCAACTGGTTGCAAGCGCTCGAGCACTGCGCAAACTTACGCTACTTGGCTACTTGGCTCACTCAACTGGGCCATTCATCCTGACTTGCGCACGTGTCTTCGTGTCTTTGTGCTCGTCACCGGTATTATCATATGAGCCGCTGAAGAGGAACTAAAAAGAGCACAAATTCCTGCGCTGTTTAGACCATCTCCAGCAGCTCACATGGTAATATGTGGTGGTTTATGTACTGCAAGCTATGAACTTGCTCCAAGTTCTAGAAACCTGCTACGAACAAGAGAGCTCCAATTTCCGAGCTAACTCGTTTCATTGAACACCTTGGAGTCCTCTCCAAGAAACCCCACGAATGCAAATTCGTTCGAGCTTGCCCATCTTTCTTGTCCTCAATGTGTCTTCACTTGTCTCGTGTTTGCTAGCTCATCGAAGCCTCCAAGAGCGATGTCATGAGTTGAAAGACTATTCGAATACGTATTTGCAAGTGCATTGGAAGTAAACAAACAAAAGCTTTCTCTCTAGAAGCTTCGTACCAAGCACCAAAGCGTGGCGACCTGTGCACGGTCTTAAGGAACGAACGTCACATGTAGGAGTTCAAAGTGATCCCCTGAGCTTGACCACACCAGCGGAAAGCCAAGCTTGCAAGCGCAATAGCGATGGACGAGGTGGACGTGGCTAGATCGTTGCATGGCCAAAGCGTCAGACGTGTCCCGCTCTGCTCGGACGAGACGCGTTCCCGGCCGTGACGAGCCCGCCCCTGCTGTCCTGGAAACGGCAGAACCCGCTGCTGCCGTCGCCCGCAGTACACCTCAGTTGCCAGAGAATCAAGAGGAACTTGGTGAGCAACGAGACTTTGGCGATGCTGACCTTGCCGAATGGGAGAAAGAATACGAGGAAGCAGAGTACGAATATGGAGGAGGAGGCGAGCTTGACGTCGTAGCGGATGTGGAGATGCACCCACCACAAACTGAATCCTACCAGAGAACCATCAGCTTTTCAGCTCGATCGCTGTGTCGGATCGTTGGAAGCGTCCAAGGCTGTGAGGACGAATACTGTCTTCACTCACACGACAGAGAGGAGAAGAAACCGCTGGACGACCTG
>JAASGO010000222.1:0-35728 GCA_023334245.1 Globisporangium cederbergense | reverse complement strand
TGGCGCACTAACCTGTCATTAACTATGGCTCATGTGTGTGCGTTCGCACATGTGGCCAGACTGGCTATGGCATCTTCGTGGTCGCGTTACTGGCATTATATATCCCGCGCTTCTTGGACGGCTCCGAGTACACGGCGCACGGTCGCCCGTGGCAGTGGATCTGGGAGACGCCACTCTGGCGCCTCTGTTCGGGATTCTTGCGGTAGGTTGGACCTCTGAAAGCTGATTTCACAATAGGTTGGTTGTGCATGTCCTGCAATGCTAATGGGTATCTCTTTGCTGGTGTCCAATACATGTTGCAGCATCCATATCCTCCGCGAGCAGGAGCTCGACCCGAAGAAGCGGTACGTTTTTGGCTTCCACCCACACGGCATCATCATCCTCTCGCGCGTGGCGTGGCTTGGCGGCTCCTGGGAGAAAGTCTTTCCAGGCATCACGGCTCGGCGTATGTACAGCTACGGTGGCTGACAGTGTAACCTTGTGCCAATCAAACCTGCGAAACTGACTAACCTGGCGAAATCGGTGTTTACTTTGTGCTGTGGTGGACCTGCAGTCCTTGGTGCGACCGCAGTGTTCAAGATTCCGCTCGCTCGCGAATTGTGCTTATGGTACAACAGAGAGCGCACTGAGCTGTGCGCGCTTACCGGTAGTAGCTTGCCAGCTAACCCGGCTGTGTGTGTTTCGGGTATCTCTGTAGGCTGCGTGGTGTCGACGCGTCCCGTTCGACAGCAGATAAGGTGATAAAGGACGGCAAAAGCATCCTCGTGTACCCTGGTGGCGTGGCTGAGATCTTCCTCACTGAGCCCGAGTCCAAAGAGGTACAGTAGTCTTTCATACACTCCGAGCTGCTTCGATTCGCGCTGAACCAGTGCGTATTCGACTTTGATCGCTATGATGAATATTGCTGCCTCACAGACCCAGATCGTTCTCAAGAGCCGCCTCGGGTTCGTGAAGATGGCGATCCGCCACGGCGCCGAGCTCGTCCCCGTCTTCGTCTTTGGCGAGAAGTGGCTCTACAAGTATGTCTTCGTTCTCACTGATCTGTGTACTCCGTATCCCTGTCGGACTTTGACTGAGGCTGAATCGTATTGTCCCCAATGTAGCGTTTGGACGCCTCCGAAGCGCGTCGTGGCGTTCGTGCGCAAGACACTCAAGATCCCGGTCATCCTCTTCTGGGGCCGCTTCCTCTGGCTGCCCAAGCAGCTGCCTGAAGACAAACCCTTCGGCGTCGTGTACGGCAAGCCGATCCCCACGAAGCAGAACGCCGATCCCAGCGTCGAGGAGGTTCAGGCACTCCACGCGCTGTACGTGAGCGAGATCCAGCGACTCTTTGAGCAGTACAAGGCGCGCTTCGGGTACGACACCGACGAGACACTGGCGATCATCTAGGCTCTCGCTTCGAACACGCAAGCCTAGCTTCCGCCTCTCTGAGATACAGATACCGCAAGAAATCTGCGGCTGAACACTGGAGTGGTCATCAGCGGTGACCACCTCATTCGTTGGCTAACAAACGATGCATATGTGAGGCATGACGTCTTGCATGGTAAATTCCATGATGTAATCATCTTTGAGCAGAGCCGTTTCGTTATTGAACAGGCGTGCCGCGTTGGCCCCATTTGGCATCTTTTTCATCCCAACTCTATAGACATCAGCCTAAAGCACGCGCATCAACAGAACGAACACAACAACCACAACATCAGCGCTAATGGAGATCCGCACGTTGTCCGAGACGCTGACTTGGCAGGACCGCGAGATCCGCTTCGATGTGTCGTCGGCCGCCATGGACATGCGCAAGGGCGAGGTGCTCATTGACTCGATCAACTCAGTCGAGGACACCAAGGGCAACAACGGCGAGCGCGGTTCGCTCGAGATCACGAACCTGCGGTTGCTCTGGGCCTCGCACAAGTCCGCGCGCACGAACCTGAGCATCGGCTACAGCTGTATCCAAACGATCAAGATCCGCACGGCCACGTCCAAGCTGCGCGGCAACACGCAGGCGCTCTACGTCATGACCAAGTACGCCAGCTCGCGCTTTGAGTTCATCTTCACGAGCCTCGTGAAGGCGAGTCCGCGCCTGTTTACGACGATTCAGGCCGTCTTTCGATCCTACGAGACCACCAAGCTCTATCGTGAGCTCAAGCTGCGCGGTGCGATCATTAAGGAGAAAGAACTCGCGCTGTTGCCGCACGAGCAGGTCTACACGCGCCTCAACGGCGTCTGGAACCTGTCCTCGGACCAGGGCAACCTCGGTACGTTCTTCGTCACGAATGTGCGCATCGTCTGGCACGCCAACCTGGCCGAGAACTTCAACGTGAGCATCCCGTACATGCAGATCAACTCAGCGCGCATCAGGAGCTCCAAGTTCGGTCCAGCGCTCGTTATCGAGACCTCAGCGACCAGCGGTGGGTACATTCTGGGCTTTCGCGTGGACCCGGAAGAGCGACTCCAGGAGCTCTTCAAGGAGATCCAAAGTCTGCACCAGGTCTTCTCGGCCAACCCGATCTACGGCGTGGACTACGAGGTAGAGGACAAACCGGCGAGCCTCGAGGCGGTCAAGCAGCCGCGCAAGATGGACGACGTAGAGATCGAGGAAGACTACTCAAGCTCCATGGACGCCTTCGCGGCCTACTACGCGGCCGTGAACAAGAACCAGGACCGTCCGCCTGTGTTCTCCAAGGAGCTCGGGCTTGCAATCGAGAGCCTCCCCGACGGGTTCACGATCCAGGACCTCTGGTACGTCAACTGATTGTTGTGGTGCTCATACAGAGAATGAGAAAGAGAGATTGTGCATGAAGGCTTTTGTGTATTGCTATGATAATGCTACAAAGTGCATACGATCGGATTGATGCAGAGCTTGTGACCTAGAGAACCGATAGAACTAACATCAGAGACGTGCGTCATTGAAGGAGTCCTGGTACCACCGGGAAGCTCGATGTTGTATCGTCCTTCGGTGGATCGTCGCTCAGTATTCAGAGACGAGCTAGGAATTGGTCGGCGACTCCAGTGCATCGATGAGACGCGGTACTGCAACGCACAAGCGGGTAGAGCAATTGTTTAGTCTTAAATGCACGCAGCCAGTCAGTCATTAGTCACGGAAGGCAAAGGTGTCACCGTACCGGAAAGAGCGGCACGAGCGTCGCTGCATCGTACTTGAGAGCCCGCTGCAGCGGTGCGATGATGAACTCGACTGTGCTGACGAGCATTTGCATCAAAGAGTCTCCCATGGCCTTGCGGCTTCGAGGCTGCTGCTGAGTTGGCTTCAGATGGGCTTGCTTGGGCGGCTCACTGGCGAGTTGAGGAATAGACTGAGGGGCGTCGTCACTACCCAGACCTGGTTTTTCAATAGAAGGCCTGAAGGTGAGCTGCTGATTACTACAAGCCTCGTAAGCTGTTAAAGTTGACAAGCTGAGTTCGTCGCACACGCTACTAGGATTGCCATCATCTTGGCTCATGATGTTGACAAGCGAGTACCTCAAACTTCAAGTAGCCTCTCGAAAGTGCTCGTACATCATTATCGACTTGAAGAGGTCCTAACGTTGATTACCACTTTTCGTCACCCGAAAAAATTCAACCTCTCCAACTCGGTCATCGCAAGAGAAGGCAACGAAGACACAACTGACTCACTTGCTTCATTATCAGCACGTTCACAGACAAACAGGTTGCTCATCGAGTGGCCTCGACAATCGCTCAGGTTGGTAATGAACGCCTTACGCAATGATCGAAGCTGGTGGCGAAGGCTCACGGTGTTGGAGGTTGGCCTCCTTGTCGGTGCTCTTGAGTGGGTCGACATTGCTGAAGTTCGACGGCATGATCAGCGCTGCAGTGGACGCCACTGGGCTTGCGCAATACTCCTGAGCAGCATGAGACAGAAAGAGGGTAGCGTTCAGGTAATCTCAGAGGCAAGATGAGGGGTGCAAGGTGGAGTGGAGCTGAGCGTACCGGGAAGATGGGCCCAAACTCGATCGGATCCCACTTGAGTACTTCGTGCAGCGATGGCACCAAGTACTCCATAGTATCGACGAGCGTGCGGAGCATGGCATCCGTCATAGTTTTAGGTCTCCTGGGTCAAGTGAGTGCGTCTTGGGACTGGCTGGGCTGAGTGATGGCAAATTGGAAAGTGAGTGAGCTCATCAGAAGGGCCTTGGTCTTAAACCGAAGTCATCGAACTGAGCTGTAAAGCGACGGCGAAGCCGCTGAGAAGCGCTGACGTGCCACAGAAAGAGCTCTTCGAGATCTAAGAGCCTCATCATCACGCTCCGTGATGATGAGGTAGGGCAGAGCCAACTTCAACAATCCTCTCTAACGTGCTTGATTGGCAAGTATCGATTTATAGAGAGAGTCTCTCCAACTTATCATCAAACGCCACAAGAAGATCGGATCTTTCTATCGAATCTCAATCTCAACGAGTTCCAACTGCACCGTTCACCATTGCCAAGTTCACAACACTATGGGCATCTCGTTCGTGCCACTGCTGCTGGTGGCGGTGGCAGCCGTCCTCTGCTGCTACATGTGCGATGCGAGCAGCCTCAGTGCCCTCAGCAAGAGCGTGATCGACCAGTACGACCGGCGCGCGTTCTACTCGACGGCGCGCACGCCCAAGTCCCCCAGCGATCCAGTCGTACAGGCTGCTGCAGAGGTGCGTGCGTATCTGTGAGTAGTCGATCTACTTACTAACAAGGTGTAGGCTTGTTGGTGTTTAGCGACGTCTTATGTATGCTGTGGCATCACTGTAGTTTGCTGTCCAGGAGCTCAAGACGCTCTCGGACTCGGGCATCTACCGCACGCTCTCGCTGCATGAGATCCTGGACGCGGCCGCGGAAATAGGCGACTTCCACTTCATGATCCACTTGAAAGTGGCGCTCAGGTCACCGTATTTTGAGAGCAGAGAGCTCGAAGAGGCCTTCGACATGGTCTTCCTCGAGGCGAAGCCCTCGGTGTCTGCTAACAAAGGCGCTGACTCAAAAGCCAACTTCACGCGCAGCATCGCGATCGACGAGTTCCCCGTGATGCAGGAGGACGCGATCGAGGAGTTCTGGATCCGTATGGTCGAAGAGCGCCGCACCAAGCGCCAGGCGCTGTTTAGCAAGTGGATCGCAGAAGACGAGGACCAAGACGGTGGTATCAAGAGCGCGCCAAACGTTTTAACAGAGCCAACGCCAGAACAGAAGAAGCCCAAGCCCAAGAAGAAACTCACGCTCGCGGAGCTGCATGCAATGACCACCAAGCAGCTACGCAAGCTACTCACGGCAACAGAGATGTCTTCTGAGCTGCGTGAGGCCATCACAGGGATTATCGACGAGCGCTGGGAGGCTCTCGTGCAGAGCGAAGAGCTACAACAGCAACAACCCAGTAACACTCAAACAGAAGGAGATCGCGATGAGCTCTAAAACTGAAGCTCAGCATTAGACAGCCTGTCCAAGCTATAGTACTTGTATCTGTCTGGATCAGCGTGATCGATCTTGGTTGAAACAATTGTAGGCACAGGCCAGAATGTAAGGCTCTCTAGAGCATCTCCAACGGCGCATTGCAAACTGTCACGATGCACATGCCGACGGGCTCGCCTCTTAGTACGAGCAGATGAGAGTTGGCACACTGAGTCGCAATGAGTGCAGACGAACAATGGTTTTGCTGGCGATCTGAAGTTCCGCATGTGCATTGCATCTGACACTCCTTGACAGCTGAGTGGAATATAAAACATGCAGCGAGGTCATGCTATTAGTTAAGCCCAGTTTTACCGTGACCACGCCAGATTTTTTGTCACTGCGAGTGTGATACATGATAAGCACCTCCTTGGAGCGCATCTCGGCAGGGATGACCGTGTTATCCACCAGGTCTTCAGACCTTGCCCTTGGTCGCTGCCACGTAGCACTCGTCTTGGAGCTTCATGTTGCTGCCGCAGCGCTTCTTGCTTCCAGCGCGTGGACTCGCATTGTTGAAGTTGCGGGCGTGCCCGACTGGCGACACGACGCGTCACAGAGCGCTGCAGGTGACGGCGAGTGCTTTGCGTCCACACGAAGGTTTGGCGGTGGTGTCATTGAGATTGAAAGAGCACGTTGTGGAGTGACGATCGTCGGCGAACTTGCGGACGCGATGACAATGGACGAAGACATACATTTATTATAAACGACAATACTGTATGTTGCAGACGGCTCACAAGTTTGTCGAGCTAAGCGCAAGCTCGCGTACGGTCTTGAGCATCGTCCTGAACCAGAATTTGCAACCGCCGACGACACTCTGGGCCACACTCGAGGAGATCTCGAGCTCCTCTGACGTGCACAGGCGTCCAAAGAACGCGCGCGTCATCACGAGCTCGCAATCACTCGATGGCTTCTTATGCCTCTCCTGTGTCTTCTTTGGATTCACCTTCACTGTGATCACGGCCGTGATATCCTGGCGTAGCCGCTCGCTGGGCTTGTATGGAAACAGTTCGTCCTCGTCCACGAAATTGACCACGAGTACCGCTAAGTCGCTCTCACTACCTTCTCCTTGTTGGAATCTGCTGAAGAGCACTGTGTTGGACTCGATCTGGGTCCCACAGGGCGTTGCCCGCACGAACCGCTGCAGCGCGATGTCCTGGTCGCCACTCTCGTACTCGCCCTCGCGCAGCATGAGCTCATGCGATGTCTCAGTCCACGTGATCTCCATGTTGAAATAGAAGACGCGCATGGCGTCGAAGATCTGTTTAACACTGGCAAAGCCGTCGAGGTGGAGTACGTCGAAGCCCGAGAAGCAGAGGTCGCCGTTCGGAGCCCTGAAGCTACTCGCGTGGCAGTGCTCTAGTGTGAGGTCCATGAATATCGATCGCTCGTTCACGTAGCGCTCAGCGTCGTCCAGTACACGGTGCTTGAGCTCAGCGAGCGTTGCCATGCGGTCCACCTGACTGGATCCCAAACGAATGGTCTTCTCGAATGGCAGGCGCAGTGCTCTCTATAGAATGTAAGAGGTAGCATACTGTCTGTCAACACGTGATTTTGTTAAAGGCAAACCCAGGCGAGCAATAGAGAGAGGCACGCACGGAGTGGTCGTTAATGGCAGACTGTGCCCTCGCATACTGCATTTGGTTCGCCCAGACCGCCTGGCGCAATTTGTCGTTTTCCTGTTGCAGCGTTAGCAGCGAGACCACGCGGCTCGCTGCCGAGAGCTGGAGCGTTTGCTTGAGGCTCTCGAGCCTCACGATCTCCTTCGCCAGGTATTTCTTTTCGTCCTGCTCACATCATCAGCAATACGCACTGGTTAGTGCTTCGACCATAGCAGTTGGCTAGGTACAGTACAATACACATACATACATTCAGTATTCATACGACCGCGAGCAAGAACCACGCACCTTCTTCATCATATACCACGGCTTCTTGTGCGTTGTTGTAGCTTGCCCGCCGCTGGCTTTGCGCTCCCCTGAGATGCACTGACGCTTGGTGCTTCGCACCGTCTGTGTGGAGGCAGGAGTGCTGGGCACAAGCAGCTTTTCATCATCTGGACCGCGTGTCCAGAGCAGCACCTCGTCCAGCAGCGATGCAGCGAGACGCTGGTGCTGCAGGTCGCACGCGACCGTCGTCGCGGTCCACTCGCTCTGCGCCACCTCTGTGGTCATCTCAAGTGTCACTTGCAGCAATGGCGACTGATTCCCAACTAACTTGGGTCACCAAGAAGAGCGTCAGACTGAATCATAATCAAGCGGGTGATTATGAGTTGTGACCTGTATAAATCTATCCCGCAAAGAGAATCAGAGTGTGCAGGTCTCTTGCTACCAAGAGTGATGGTTAGATACGTGTACTGTACATACTCTGTTAATTCCGATTTACTGCTGTGCACTCCCAAGTGGACACTTTTGTATCCATAATTCGACGATCTACGAAGTAGTACCCACGCAAAATGGAGACTTGACGTCACAACATGGACACCATTGACTGCGGTTGGGTGGTCGATCTCTATTCAGCTATATATATATGCAGTTCAATACTCTTAATGGCTCGATACAGGCTTTCCTACTACCAGTATATCTACGAAGCTGTGGTCGCTGGTGCTGGCACCTCGCGCAGGTGGCGGCAGACGATCGCCATGAGCAGGTCGCCGTTGCTGAAGCCCTTGTCGAGCTCGATCTCCTCGTGCAGCAGCTTCGAGTTTGGTAAAAGGCTGTAGCGCGCCACGCGTACCTGGCGCAGCACGATGCAAGGCACGCCCGTGACCTCGTCGATAATGGACGCCACGGTGAACATGGCCGCAACCTCCTTGCGGAAGCAATCTCTCCGTCGTTCCACCGGGTACATCTCATCGCTCTCGACAAAGTCGCACACGATGGCACCGCTCTCGGTTGTGAGCTTGGACGTGAGCGTCGAGTTCCAGCTCGTGGCAAACTGGTCCTCCTTCATGTAGTGCACGAGGCCGTACTCGCTGCTCGGGCTCAGGTTGTGGATCGACTGCGTGTCGTACTGGATGCCGAAGTGGTGCTTCACCTGGGTCTTAAGGTGCTGGAAGAAGCTCAACACGCCGCAGAAGACCCGCTCAACAGTCGCGTGCTGGATCTTGGCGATGAACATTGTCGAGACGTACGTGAAGCTGTCGTCGGCCGTGATGCTCGAGTTCATGTACGGCACGCTCAGCGACGCGCGGTCCGCGTGGTTTCGAGTGAGGCTGTTCACCAAGCCCGGCGCTATCCTTGAATTCGCCTCGAGGGCCGCGTTCAGAATCGTGATGCGCGAGGCCTCGTCCCCCACGGGCAGCCGCACGTCCGTATGGATCGCGTCAAAGATGTTCCTGCTGTTCGGGTACTCGAGCAGCGGGGACTCGGCGAAACCGCTCTGTAGCGCCGCGAAGTAAAGTTGCTGCAGTAGCAGCTCGCTCTTGATCTTGCCGTTGAGCTTCTGGGACTTGGACGTCGCGCACTTCTCGCGCGCCGCGGCGCACGCGCTGTGCAGCATGCTGTAGGACGGCACGGTGGCGCGCCACTTGGCCGTGAGGCCGCGAAAAGTCTTCTCGAGCTCGATCACTTCGGCTCGCAGCGCTCGGATCTCGTCCTAGAATAACAATACGAGCAAAGCAAAGGTCGTGACGTGAGCCTATATCCGTTATGTGGCCAATGACAAAGCATGACAAACGGACATACCTTGGTGCTCAGGTGGGGCTTCTTGCGCTCGGACTGGGCCTGGAGATGGTCGAAGACGTCGACGCTTTGCATCGAGCGAGAGTCCACGCTCGCGACCATGCGGCTCTCGGCCATCACGTGGTGGTGATACTGGGAGCTCTGCTGCTGCTGCTGGACCTGCTGGTGATTGTAGCGCGGCCGCTTGCGCGGCGTCGTGTCGAAGGACGAGCTGCTTGCGGGCGACGAGCCGGGCGACGAGAGCGTTGAGGCCGTGGGCACCCACTGGGCCGCGCGCGGCGACGTCCACTTGGCGTTGCTGGTCATCGTGTTCTTATGTTTGTTTGCGGCTTGTTTGCTTGCTGGCTTGTTGTTTATTGAGGATGCTATTCGCGCACTGGTCAACTTTAGCAAGCGAGAGAGAGTGAATCGAAATGGAAAGTGCCGAGCGGGCGCACCACCTGCTCTTGGAAAGCCGCTCGGTTGAGTTGTGTGAGTGAGTGGGGACGGTTGTGCCTCTGCTGAGATGCACCGAAGGCGAAGAGAGAAGCGCGAAGGAATGGGAGCAAGTGTGCCTGTGAGAAACTTTCAGTCGAATCCCGATCGAGAGTCCAAGCAAACAAAGCAGCGGAATCACTTGGGCCAGACGCGCTTGATAGTCATCAAGGTGCGCAGTATATCAATTATGCTAGACATTATATTTGCTTACGATAAATTCATATTAGAGAAGAAGATTGTGGAAAATACTTGCTTGCATTATATTATGTAGGACAGGGGTACTGGCCTACGCGTAGCTGGGCCTGGTCTCTACGCCGTACAGCAAACATCAACATTCGCGAGGAGGGCGGCACGATTCCAAAGATTGCTGCAGGCTCCGTGCCGTAAGCATCATTACCATCCGCCTCGCTCTTGCCTGTTGGGTCGGCGGGCAGTCAGTCAGCCGGTCAGTCCGAGCAAGGCGACCAGCTGATTTGTCCTCTACCATCCTGAGCATCATCACCATTTTGCGCTTGCTTCTTGCTTGCCGGGGCACAAAGCAAGCAAAGCAAACAACCAAACAACCAAACCAGCTGCGTCATCAACGCATTGCTTAGCCCCGCAAATATATTGTTGGCAAACAAGTCGGCGCCTGTGTGTAAGGGGAAAATAAATAAAATGAATGGATGGAAGCTGCTGGGCTCGGCGGATGTGTTCCAGTTCGTCCAGCTCTCGCTCTGTTGTATACTGTCTTTCTTTTTCCTTCGCTCCTCTCTCAGTGATGATTAGGTCGATGTGCGGTTCTCCTGTCGACTCAACCGTAGCCCCACTCTCGAGGCCTTCTTGAGACGGACTAGCTCTGCATACTCGCGCAGCGCCTGGAAGCAAAGTGGTGGTCTCGCTTGCTTGTGTTGGGTGAAGATGATGAACAATTGTTTAAACAACAAGCGGACGAGAGTCAGGAAAATTGTCTCGTTGTGCCAAGCACATCGCCACGTAAGCAGCGCAACACAAAGCAAACAACTCCAACGTTGCAAACAAAGCAAGCCAGCTCGTGTGCTCAGGTAGGCAAATGAGATTCTTACTGGCTCGCAAACAACAAGATCGCATGCGCGGCACAAAGGTCGCCAAGAGGTAATCAGCGCAAGGTGGCGATTATCTCATTTATGACCTCCATCCATCCAAAATGGAGTCAGGAAGGACCGACCGTTGCGTCAGCATTTAGCTCCAAGGGCTGATTGTCATCCCTCCCCCTTTGAGGAGCCTCACGCAAACGCTGAACGCCGGGCATGAGATGCGTAAGCGACTGATAGGCAACCTCCTGCCTGCCGGTCGAACTCTCGTGCCCTCGCGCAGGTGTCCGATCGAGAAAGTCGGCGCTGCGGATCGCTATTTCATTCTCAAGCAGCGACGCCTCTGGGTTTTCCTAAGGACAACAGACAGCCCCGTCTTGATTATTTCCTGCTTGCGGCTGTTCACAGTCGAGCTGAGCCTGTGAACTTCTCTTCCCAACAACAAGCAGCAGCTGTTGCTGGACTCAGGCTGTTTCGGGTGGGGCGCGCATCAATCGCTTGCTTGCTGCTGTCTATCTGTCTGGCTGTGAATCATGGCCATGATCACTGGCTTTAGTGGGGAGAAGGGTCCGGTAAACATCAACAAGGCCGCGTCAGCAGGTGGAGAGACTGGACCAAACAGAGTCCAGAACAGCCCTGACCCTACCGCTTGATTTGCATGTACTTTCAGATAGGATTCCACCCTGGAATCCTGGAATCGTTGAGAGCTTTTGCAGGTTTGAATCGAACGACTCTACAGTAATAACAACCGCTTCTTGGGATACAAGTGAAGCGCGTCGCGAACCTCATCGTCAGTAGGCATGATATCTCAGTATGTACTAAGATGACTAGGCTGCAAGACGTAGTAGTAGTTACTTCACATATTGATAGTAGTATTTATTATACACATGCGTTGAGCAAGTAACCATGGCTGGCTCATCATGAACGCAGCACTCTCCATATTCCTACTACTAAGGATGGCAACGAACGGATCAACAATCGATCGCCTTGCGGTCTCGAGCACGGCGTGGAACTGGCCCTGGTTCGAGCCCTCGTGCTGGTCGTGGAAGTGCTTGCACATGCGCGCGATGAGCAGGTTGCCGCTCGAGAGCGACTGCGCCGTGTGGATCTCCTCGTGCAACAGGTGCAAGTTGGGCAGCAGGTTGTGCCGGATGACCGCCACCTGTCGCATTGCCGCTGAAATGGAGAAGGTTGGCGAGCGCGAGTACTCACTTCCCTTCGGGTAAAGAAATAGGACACCACAGTAATCAAAGGAAGGTACTGGACTACGCAACCTCGCTAGAACAAACTTCCCAGCGAAAGCACGTTGCGGTCAATACATCCGTATCACGCCCATCCTTGGCGAGAAGGCGAGGCTTCGTCAGCGACGGAGAGCTGGCTGAACACAGTCCTTTCAGAACCTTGAAATGGGAAAGGCATTGCTTGACTCACATTCATGTGAGCTACAGGCTGAGCTCAATCAAACCTCCCACGTGCACAAGGCTTGGCTTTATTACTAGTAAGTACAGCATATTTACGCTACGCCTCTTCATTAATATCACACACACAAACAGAACAAGCCAACAGCGCTATTTATTGCAACTCCGGTCATCCTTCACTGGTGGTCCATGAGGTACTGGCACACGAGCGCCACGAAGAGGTCGCCGTTGCTCCAGAGCTGCGTCAGCCGCACTTCCTCGCGCAGCAATTCGTCGTCTGGGCGTAGTCTGTAACGGTTTACGCGCACCTGGCGCAGCAAAACCTGCGGCTCCATGGTCACCGGGTCCCTTGTGGGGGTGACGTGAATCATGAAGGACACCTGGCGGCGCGCATGCTCCGTGTCAAGCTCGCTGGTCGACTCTGGGAACCGGTCGTCGCGGTCCACAAAGTCCATGACAATCACGCCCGAGTCGTCGCTCACTTTTGCAGCGAACGACGTGCAGCTGTGGCTTGTGAATGACGTTGGGCTCGTGTACTTCATCTGGCTGTACTTGCGCAGTCTGCTGGGTGTGTGGATCGGCTGTAAGACAGATGAAAAAAGAGATAGTCTCGTTAATTGAATGAACGTATGCTCATCTTCGATGGACATTATCTCTATGGACAAGAAGAACGAAACAATGACATACCTGGAGCTCGTGCTTGACGTTGAAGCGGTGCTCCATCTCGCTGTAGACCGTCTCGCAGTAGTGGAGCACGGCGTCCACGACGCGCTGCACGGACACGCGCGAGATACGCGCGATGAAGATGCTCGAGAGGAATGTGAACGAGGCGTCAGCCGAGATGTTGGAGCGCGCGAAGGGCACGGCGCACGAGACCGACGCGATGTGGTTGCTTGTGAACTTTTCTACAAGCGCCGGCGCAAGCCGAAGCGCCGAGTCGTCGCGCACCGTGAGCTGCTCGATGCGCTCGGCGTCCGCCACGTCACGCAGGTGCAGTCGGTAGTGCATCGCGCTAAAGATGTCCATGCTCGACGGGTACGCGAAGAGCGGTGACTGCGGCAGCAGGCTCTGCAGCGCCGACATGTGCAGCTGCTGCGTTGTGAGCTTCTCGCTCAGCAGCTTGTGGCGCGCCTCGACCTGCGCGGTCTGCCACTTCTGCTTGGCGGCCTCGTACGCCATGGGCCAGAGTCCGTGCTCAGGGATACGCGTCTGCCACTTGTCCACGAGATTTCCGAGCGTCTCCTCTAGCTGTTGTATGTTGGCGCGTAATGCGCGGATCTCAATCTGCACGTTATAGAAGGAAGAGCGTCAATCAGTACAGTGCCTCTCGTGTTGTACCAGTCATGAAGCAAGGTACTTTCCGTGGCGGAGATGGTGTTCCGGCGTCGCGGCTTGGTCGGTTTCTTAAGTGGTGGCTCAAAGGCTGCGGCAGATGACGGCACTGCTAGCTTAGCCGCTGCGACCTTGGGTGTGGCGGCATCCGAGCCATCACCGTCGTCGTCTTCGGACTCACCGCTGTCGCTGGGCGTGGCGCGCTCATTCTTAGCGCTCATATCGATGGAAGGCGAGCGAGCGCGCTTGCGGTACTGGAGCTGTTGCTGGGGCAGCGACTGGTGCTTGGACAGCGGCAGCGGCGCGACGGAGACCGCTGCCACGCAGGACTTGGACGGCGGCATCCTGTTTCGGTACTGAGGTTATTCAGATAGTCGGCTAGCTGGCTGGCTAGATGGAAAGGCTTCCGACGGATGCGAGCGCGAGAGAGGAGATTGGATTATGAGCCGCTCACCACGCGAAGGGTAATCGAGAGTACAAGGCTTTTCTATCGCTCGTCGTGAGGCGAAATAGCACCGCTGAGCAAACAGCCGGGCCGCACGCAGGTGTTGAAACCGGTCTTGTGATGATCTTCAAAAGATAGCTTGTTGGTAAACAGTTTGGAGCCTATTTTGTATACTATTTCCAACTAGGGAACCTTCGATTCCATACATTCTCTATTGGCACAACTCAATAACGTAGTGTCTCACCGTTTTGTCAGAATGATATATAGTTTAGAAAATAGCACCCTCTTTAGTCTAAACGTCGAGTGCTAAATGGATAAAGAAAGGGCATGTTTACAGGAATCGCGCTCATCAAAAAGCGTTCGTGGTAAACAGAAGCGCTGCTCACGCGCGTCCATACAAACTCCAAGTCAAATTCTAGACATGTTTTTGAAAAGCGAGCATACGAGATGAATACTGTGATTGTGGCAATCAGGTTTCGTCGACCGTATCAAAAAGCTAAACTCGCTGGTCTTGAAAAGTGACGCAGAAAGTCATTCGTCACTCACGTGTGCTCTTCTCCTCACGATCCACGCGATTAACCACCAGCAGTAATCACAGCGCTCGGCTAGGTCGCATACATCATAGCAACCCCACACCAGAAATCTCTCTGCTATTTTGATGCAGCAAGCCACACCGCTCGCGTTGGCTCACACATTGACATTACCGTATCGAGATGCTCGAGACCGCTCGGAACGGATCTCAGGCATCTTTGCATTTGGGATTGTTTGCCTGCTTGCTGCTGGTGTATCGCGGTGGGCGGACTACTACTGTATTGCAATCTTGGCCTGTTTATGCCCATTTACTTTACCACTTGGTTGGATACCTTTCGAAGTTGACTCCCACAAGGGCGATCACATCACTCTCCTTGGACTAATCTTCTTTCGAGGCCAGAAGATGACTACAGCGAGAGTGATCACTTCGACCGAATCGCCCGACCCGTGAACTTCGACTGGCTGGGAGACCAGCAGTGCAGTGAGTGAGTCACGCCGTTGATGTCGTGTATACAAGTTCAGTGGGGACTGACTCCGCCTCTGTTCCTGCTACTGTACCAAGAGTGGAGGTGTGTAACTGAAATGACGATCTGCATTGCAGGGGTACTGTATTAGTACCGAGTATCTTGAGAGCCGCCTCGGACTGATCTCGAGAAAGTCTTCACGCTAGACGCTTTCCGACAAGAAGCCACCACTTCTGTGTCAGCCAACTACTGAACTATAACATTCAACACGTATACTGTAGTTGCGCAACCTTCATCCAGGCTGTCGGCCGACAATCAGTGTAGGCTCTGCTTGGTGTCGGGTGCTTATCCTTGGCAATTGGATCGGAGGTCTCGTGTTGCTGTTCACGGTGGTTTGGTTGTTGCGTCCGCCTCCGTTCGCGACCCAAATCCCAGTTCCGCATGCTTATCGACGCGATTCTCGTCGGTGTTAGCTCCACTCTTCCTCAAGCCCAGCAGCTAGGTGGGAGGCGTCGATCCTCGAAGCTTGACGCTGAATGAGTATGTCGTAGGTTACTCTTCGCCTCACGTCTGGTCGGTAATCTTCGTTCAACTACTGTATTAGAGTTGCCATTTCGCAATCTGTGCGCGCGTGTGCTTCCAGCGACCAGCTCGAGTCCTTCCACTGCAGTAGCATCGCAGTCACTTTTGTGCAGACACAGGCTGCCTGTCGTCCTCGATCGTGTCGTCAGCGGGGGTGGCGATGGTCGTCGTCCACTCCCGAGTCTCGTTGAGGTGTCGGCAGACGATCGTCATGAAATGGTCGCCGTTGTTGTACGCCTGCGTGATCTTGATCTCGTTGAAGACCGTCGGTGACATTGGCGGCAGGTTGTACCGGTGCACGCGTACGTGACGCACGAGCACGCACTCCTTGCGGCTCACAGGGTCCACGCTCGCTGTGGGTGAAAGGCTAAGCGCCACAACCGCAAAGTCGATGAGTCTATAGACCTGACCTTCATGGCGTATGTCCATTGCATCATGGTAATCACTTACAATGCAGAGATGTCTTGCCGCTGCCGCTCTCGGTCATCTGTGCTGGCGCTGCTGACCTTGGCGAAGCGATCATCGCTATCGACAAAGTCGATCACAACGAGCCTCTGGTCCTCCGTTAGCGATGCGCTAAACACCGCGTGGCTCACGCTCTTGAACGGCGAGCCGCTTGAATAGCACAGCTGCGAGTAGTTGCGCATCGGTCCGAGGTCCTCAATCGGCTATGCGTTCAAGAACAAAAAGGTTCCTAAATACTCCAATGTTAGTCCAACCTCACCACATAGCCTGATAAGTCAGCGACTGAACGAATGGGGGCATCGATGGCGTCCGCGCTCGCTTTCACCGCCGCAGAAGCCATGTCAACGTCGTTCCTCTATGTCCATTCTTGTGTTGCGGCGACTACACCACTCCTCCACTCCTGCTCGCGTGCTGCGACAAAGGATCTCGCGTTTGCCTGCATTGCTTTCTGTGTTGCTTCTTCGCTTGTGCGAATGCCCAGTGAATCGAAGGAGCAGCCTTTTCATAAAAGCAGAGGCTCCGAAGCCGACTTGTTGAAGATTTAGTTTACAAATCTAACGCTGCAGGTTGAGAAAGGAGCTCTAGTGAGCAAATGTTGGAGCAACAAGTGCACTTGCTTTCTTTTCTTGCAACAACGTCTTGGTGGGAGCCAGATGAATATTGATGCTCGACCGTCATCCTCATCAAGTCCTACACATATCTGACGCACGCTCTGTTGCTTTCTCTCACTCACGCTTGCTGGACTTAGATGAGCTCGGCGACGTTCATGGGCATCTCGTCGATCTGTGTGCTATAGTACTGCTCGATGTCGCGCAGGATGCGCACGTCGTCCTCCTTCACAAAGTTGATGGCCACACCCTTGCGGCCGAAGCGCCCCGAACGGCCGATGCGGTGGATATACAGCTCGCGGTTGTTCGGCAGGTCGTAGCAGATCACGAGCGAGACCTGCTGCACGTCGAGCCCACGGCCCCAGACGTCCGTCGTGATGAGCACGCGCGAGCCGCCCGAGCGGAACTCCTGCATGATCGCGTCGCGCTCCTTCTGGGGCATGTCGCCGTGCATGGACGACACCGTGAAGTTCGCCTCGCGCATCTTGGTCGTGAGCCAGTCCACCTTGCGTTTCGTGTTGCAGAAGATCACGGCCTGCGTGATCGTGAGTGTGTCGTACAGGTCGCAGAGCGTGTCGAACTTCCACTCTTCTTTCTCCACAGCCACAAAGAACTGCTTGATGCCCTCAAGCGTGAGCTCGTCGCGCTTCACGAGCACTTTCACCGGCTCATTCATGAACTTGCGCGTCAAATCGAGCACTTCCTGAGGCATCGTGGCCGACACAAGCAGCACCTGCGTCGACGGCGGCAGGTACCGGTAGATGTCGTAGATCTGGTCCTTAAAGCCCTTGTTGAACATCTCGTCGGCCTCGTCGATCACAAGCATCTTGATGTTGCGCGTCCGCAGGTTGCGGCGTCGGATCATGTCAAAGATGCGCCCGGGGGTGCCTGACACGACCTGCACGCCGTGGTCCAGACGCCGGATGTCCTCGCCGATCGACTTACCGCCAATGCACGCGTGGCACTGCACGTTCATGAAGTCGCCGAGCGCGAGCAGCACCTTCTGCGTCTGCTCAGCCAGCTCACGCGTGGGCGAGATCACGAGCGCCTGCGTCTCATTGCTCGACGTGTCGAGCGTCTGCAGCACCGAGATGGAGAACACCGCGGTCTTGCCCGTGCCGGACTGCGACTGCGCGATCAGGTCGCGGCCCTGGATGGCCGGCTTGATCGCGCGCTGCTGGATCGCAGACGGCTTCTCGAAGCCTACTCGTACGTCACAAACGAGAGCACGTGAGCATATGTGGCCTGTAGAACAGTACGTGCATGAGTCATATAGACGCACCGTAGGAGTAGATACCACGCAGCAGGTCCTCCTTGAGCCCCATGGCCTCGAACGTCGGGTAGATCTGGATATCTTTCGATGTCGTGAACTCGACCGAGTCGCCATCGTCTTCGTCTACCAAGCGCGAGCCTGCGGGTTGTACAAGTTCACACACAGAGATAGATAGGGAGGTGAAGTTAGTGGTGCAACATAGTGGTAAACCGCCATGACCAGCTCGCTCGCATGCACAGAGGAAGAGAGCGACGTACGCTTGCGCGCGTCTCCATCTTCGCGGCCCATGCTGCTGCTTTCGTTCGTTATTTTGGCTGGCTTTGGGCTTGAGCCATTCAAAACAGTGTGGGCAACTTTCAGCTTTCTCTTCATATATTTTCACACAGCAATATATTTCCAAGACGTTCCATATCAGGTTTTGTGCACGTTTGTGCATGTTTCGAACACTTTGTACTTGTCATGTGGTCCCCAGTTGCTGAGGTCAACTTCGCTTCTCATATATCTACTTCATGTAATCCAAATACACAGTTATATATATTTTTAGAGGTAAAACGGAAGACCACTCAATTAGCACGTTTGCTACAAAAAGCAGTACATTGACCGGAAGCACAATTTCGCAGAGTTTTTTTATTTGATTGGGACAAACAGGATTTGCCTCTCTGCTCGTCAGGATATACATCCAAACACGGATGCTGGACTTCGCCGCGTACAGAGCCTCGAGGACTGCCGACTCGGCAACCTTCGCATGTTCAGGCCCGCCGAAGATCACACGCTTCTCGAGCGGGTGGGCTTTCATGAAGCGATGGATGTAGGCGGCCGAGACTGACGGGATGTTGGACGTGTTGATGATCCTTGCAGCGTGATCTTCCACGGTAGAGTACGGGTTCTCGGTCCACCAACGCGCATGACCACGTAGCTGTACGTTCGACAGGAGCGGGGTCGTCCTTCCCAGGACAGCAGTAGCGAGTTCTGCCCTTTTCAGGACAGCAGCGGCGGGCTCGCCTCGGCCGGGAACGCGTCTCGTCCGAGCAGAGCGGGACACGCCCAACGCACGAGTCATACGCCTCGTCTAAGCAGAGTGGGTCACACCCAACGCATCGGCCATGCGCTGTATAATAAGGCGGGGCCACACTGTGAGCACGAGGAGGGCTATAAGCACCATGTCGATGGTAGTGGCGATGGGTGCGAGTTTTTTTCAAAATTCACGATGTCACCAAAGCTGGGCTTTTATTGTGGTCGTTTGCGGTTTATATTCAAGTTTCGATGAGGAGCCTAGTTTTTATTATTTTATAGGATTAGTCTAAGAGGGTTTAGGTGGTGATTTATATAAAATAACGAGGAATTGGAGCAAAAACTATCATGAGTAGTCTAAAATGAAGGAAATGGGTTCAGTTTTCAAGTCAGAATTTATTCTATCGCTATTTCGCGGTGTAAATCCTGGGTGACTGACTCATTTCGTGGGTGAAACCTTCCTCGACTGGGCTTCTGTTGCATCAAATCCCTGTTTCTGGTGTCGTCGTCATCTCCATTTTGAATAACCCGTGGAGTAATCAACTACTTGCTGTCAAACAATAAAATGCGGAGAAGCAAGGGCCTCGCCGCCGGCGCTGATGCGGCGCCGCCACCGCTACCGCTACCCGTGGACGCGCTCCTGTTCGACGTACACACGCTCTCAGATCTAATGGACATCGACGTGTCGCAGTGCAGTGCCTCATCTGCCTGCGCCGCCAGTCCGTCCGTCACCACGAGCAGCCACAGCTGCAGCAGCTCCGCCGAGGACGAGGAGGAGGAAGATCACGAGGACATGTGGCAGCGCCCGAGCATGAACGACGCGCTCATGGACGCGATACTTTTTCAAGATATCGAGACGCTGCTCATCTCGCATCCGAGTGGTGGTGATGCGGCGCATGCGATGGCGCTCCAGATCCCACACACACCTGCTGCTGGTGCTTCGTCCTCTTCTTCCCACATGCAGAGCGTAGAGGCGTACTCGCCCATGCCGTTTGCTTCGCAGCAGAAAGAAGACGCAACGATGATCCCGATGGAGACCGTTCTGGACTGGCTGAGCAATGCCGTGCCAGCGGATACAGGTGTACCAACCCCGTCATCACATCAGACACAGGAAGAATGCGTTGGTGGCGATGATGGTGATGGTGATGCGGAGATGACCGACGTCGATGCGTCCGAAGATATGGAGGTGAGCAACAAGGCCTACAGTGTACGTATCTTCTTCGTTGTCGGTATTCTTATCTGCTATGTGCATCGATTCTGACGGTTCCTACTCATGTATGTCCTGACAATACAGCGCGAGCGCGAACTGCTGGAGCGCGAAATCAAGTTCCTCGAGGCGCAGCGCGAGTTTCTGCAGTTCAAGGCGAACGCCGCGTCGGCTGCGATCAGTGCGCTCGTAGGCAGTGAAGATGACGAAGCCCATCGACTGCAGGCTGAGCAAGAGAAACACAACTTTCAGGTCGCTACGAGGCACAAGGCCATGCTCGCGAACCTTGCGATCCAGCAGCAGAAGAGCGTGCAGGACCTCGAGCTCCTGCTGTTACAGTCGCCTCTGAACAACTACGTACGTGTGTGCTGACAAGGTATCTCCGTGTGCTATGTACTCACCATACAGCTATACTGTTGTGCGATTGACAAATGCAGAGAGCGACGCTGATGACGCCGATGGAGTCACACATCAAGCTCTGCCGCGATCCGGTCAAGCGACGCGCCACGCTGTTGTCAATTCGAGACGCGAAGATTGACTCGACCCGGCAGTTCATCGAGTACCAAGCGCGCCACATCGACGCGGACCGCGAGTTTTTCTACCTGGACACGTTTGAGAAGTTTGGTAAGTTCTTCACCGTCGACTTCAGCGTCTCGAAGCTACACCAGACGACCGTCGCAGAAGTTGCAGACATCATCCAGGACTACTTCGTGACCACCCACGACGGCATCTCGCAGATGCTCGGTTGCGTCACAAATCGAGAGGTATGGGAACGCAAGTCGACATTGTTGGTAAAGGATTCATATATCAGAGTTGACTTACCAGTTGTGTATTGTGTGCACCAAACAGTTCTTCGACGGTATGGAGCACACTTTCCTGAATGCGCGCATCGTGGACCGCGTCGACATCCCAAAGCGCCACCCGCTTGACCGAGGCTTCGTGGTGCAGGAGTCGAACGTGGTGTTCTACCGTAAGAACCTCGGCGACGCGACGGTCATGATGTGCGACTACATCGACGAAGATGAGCTGCACCCGTACCGCACGAGTGGACGCATCCGCAAGGACATCTCTGTTGGGTACGTTGAAGAAGTTTGTTTTGTGGTTGCTGCATTTCATACCTTCGTTCTCATGTGCTTGCTTGTTTCTTTGTCAACTGCAGAATCATGCTGAGTCCGCATGTGAACGCTGACGGTTCGTCAAGCGTGGTCATGAAGCGCTTCTCGTTTATCAAGAATCACTTTGGGAAGAAACAGCCGACGCCCGAGATCCTGCAGGCGATCTCGACGCGTGTCATCCTATGGGGCCAGGCAGTGCGCTCGTGCATCATTCGAAGGCGGCGGCCGAAGGACAAACCCATCTGGATCAAGTACACGTTCCCTCGTGTGCCGCCAAAAGTGACAACAGCTCCTCCACAAGATACGACGTCTGGCAATAGCTCCAGTATCAGTGACAGCACAGCAACGACAGGTGGATCTGACACAGGACCACCTTCAGCTGACGAGGCTCTCATCACGGAGCGATGAAGGCTGTGTCTGGAGAGGGCGGATGAGTCGGTGGAAGTGTATTGAAAATGAACGTATCTAATGATTATCTTCTGAAATTTGTATGGGTCGCAGACCTGGGGCTCAATAGAATAGCCGGAGAGCCTAATTCAAAAGATTGTGTTGTGAACTCCATAAGGTCAGCTGCAGTGCGCTCTTGAGCTTGCGGCACACGAACAAGCGCTGGAACGGGTGGTCGGCGTCCTGCACTGACGCGATAGCCTTACTCTGGTTCGCCTTCGTAAACTATACACTCTCTCCAAAGGAGCACCTGTCTACATTGGAGAAACTCGCCAGGTGAATCGTGAGCCAGCGCATTCACTCTCTTACCCAGCGGCTTGCCGTTGCAGAGGAGCATCAGGTTGCGCAACAGGTAACGAGCTCAGGTGATTGAGGTGCGGCGGGATCGAATACACTCGGCCGCTGAAGTTCATTTGTGTGGGTAATGAAGCAGCTTTGCGCCTTTGAGTCGCCTGCAAGAGCATGTGCTGTAGAGTGTGTCACCACGCACAGTGCGGCTCCTGGTTGCGCTGTTGAATCGGGCACAAAAATGACACATGCACAGCCAATATAGTGTGAGTATCACGATTGAATCTGTTTCACGGCAGTTGTCCGCACACCAACAGAAGCGCGAGCGCTTTACCACGTTTGAGCGCTCCTCCACGACGATGAGCATGCGTAGGAGGCACGGCGAGTTGAGATGAGGGAAGCAACACGACGTCGGGGACGACGGCTTGACTGCACTAAGCAAACTGATTGAACGGACTGCTCGACGAAGTGCATGAAGGACATGTATGAAGCGAATGGCAACCGCCCGCATGCGCGCCACAGGTGGATGCCCTCACCTTGTAGCGCACGCGCGGGCGACTTGCTGGGATATCCACCTGATTCTCAATCACCCTAATTGCTCCCGTGTTTTCGAGTACGCTTCTTGGGCACGCCACTCGACCGGTAGGAGTGTGATTCCATTGAGATTGCCTTAAACTCATTGAGATACATATCGAACTCTGTATCCGCGTAGAGTACCACAAAATACGGATAGATGCAACATCGGGCACTTTACTATTGAATACTATTAGCCAATCAAAACCTCGCAAATGATTTTCTCATTTCCGCTGAATGGTTGTGGAACAGTCACGAAGCTGCGAATTTCTCAAAACATGGTTGTTGCTATCAGACCAAAAACCAGACGACTCAGCAACAGCAACAACAATAAAATGGCGGGAGCAGAAAAATCAAATTACACCCTGTTTTGAGAAATGAACATGTTTTGGTCATCTTTTGTAAAATGATTTTCGTTTTTGACCAATCAGAACCGATTTCAATGATGCGGAAAGATGCAACACCCCATATTTTTGTATGAGAGTTCTATATTTTGGTGTTGCATCTATCCGTATTTTGCGGTATCGTCATGTGCTCGTAGCTGCTCTCGAAGTCATTCTTCGACAAATTCACTGTGCCGTCGATACGGGGTTCTTGTCAAGAAGACAGAATTGGAAACAAGCATGCTATTTCCTCCAGCATGACTGAATGAAGACTCACCTGTCGAAGTGCAGCGATTTGCGAGCCCTTAAATGAAGCTTCATGAGCGTCCGTCAACATCTCGATGCGGATTGGGTGGGCGTAAGGTGTAGCGTTTTTGTTCGCGTCGTTCCGGTGCTGGGTCGAAATGAGCGCAGAGGCGATCTGCAACAGCATGGACACAATATGTCAGTATGAGTATCAACCAACACACTACGAACACAAACATATAGACACTCATTGGCTCGTATGTCAAAATGCACATGCAGATAAAAATGTGTTGGTGAGCAGCGCGGATGGCTCGAGGCACTGCCTCAGTCGCACCAAACGATTCTTCATGCCATCAGGATTCCTCGTCCTGCCGAAAAAGGTCTTGGTATTCTTGATAGAGTATGTACTCAGATAGCGCTTCAGTGTCGTCCGAGAGCGACGCTCCAAAGAATCGAACGAGCGTTTGCCAGTGCTCTGCCAATAAATGCCAGGCGATGGCAGGCAAACCACTGCTGGTGCACTTCCTGCATGTCGGCAGTCAGAGCTACCTGGACGATTCGCTGGCACGGCGTCGATGCTGCGTGCTTTGAGGTGGTTGTACACACTTTGAATCAAGAAGCCAGCGTCGGCTATTTCCTGCAAATCAATAAATGTCATTACGCTGTTAGTGGTGCTTTCCTATTTACTGCTACCTAGAATAGGCAAAAACATAGTTTTTCCGTATGATCCACTCTTTGGAAATGTGGGTATAGTGAAATCAATTGAAAAATGATCGGTCTGGAATGATCAGGTTGGTCGTCGTCCGGTGTTGGATCTTGGGTGACTGGTGGCGCAGTGGTTGGGCTATTTCCTGCAGATCACACATACCATGATGACACCGTCACTTATGGTATTTCACTTGCCGAGTCTTGGATAGCGGGTACTTCACGTGCTCATCATGTCGAAATGAAGCTCTACTCAAATTGGAGCTCGTCATCGACTCTGGCGTGCTGTTGTTTTTGAATCGAATTTTTCGCTAATTTTTGGGCACAGCGAGCATATCCTGTATTAATACATACACTAGAAAGTCTCAACGTTCGTTATTAAGTAGAACTAACAGCACCTTACGCATATTCTATTTTACTCTTTTCAAACGGCAAGTCAAACGCCTTGATAGGTACTATGTGAAATATAATCTGACCTGATATTTGCGCAGGCACTGGTACCTATTCGCAAAATATATGGAGGAAGCTTCATATAGTTTCCTGGATCTGAGTCCTTGTTCAGCATATCCCTTCTCTCGCATGTTTTTCGTTCTCGTCCACTCGCTCCACTACCTTGAATCATCTCTTTGCTTTCCTCGAGGCAGATTACGCAACCCATTCATCTGATTATCTACCAATGAGAAGGTGGTATTTTGTCAAAATATTAGGAAATCGCTTTTATAGCCAATCAAGCTGTAATAAGAATGATGGTCGAAAGTGTGCCCGAGTGTTGGTCTTAGCGTCTAATTGCGGAGACCCGTCTGAAGAAGTGACGCCACCATTTTCCACACTTGGTTCCACTAAGCCTGTTTTCGAACGGCAATTTTATTTCAGTCTTTAAAATTGTCCGCCCGTCCGCCCTGATCCGTCCGCCCGTCCGCTCTGCTTGTTTCGTTCTCTTCCTCTGCTTCCAACAACAGGCATAGTGGAACCAAGTGATTTCTCTTGTTTGCCTTGACACCTCTCGCCTCTCGCTCCTCCTCTCCGCTTTCGTTTCGTTCGAGAACAAAACAAGTCAAGTGCAGCAAAGCACTCGCCACGAAGCACTCGCTAGGAAGGAACTGACTGGTTGACTGACGGCCCCTGCCCGGAGCTCTCTCGACGACGCCCTCCCCCCCTCAAACCCCTTCCTCTCTACCTACTTACCTCTCTCGAGCTAACGAAATGGCGGCCGCGACGACGTTCCCCGATGACTTCTCGCTCGAGAACGAGCTGCTCCAGTTCGTGGACGACCACGCGTCGTTCAGCGTGCCCGCGGCAGCACAAGTCCAAGCGTCGACCCAAGCGCAGACGACAACGAGTGCGACCGTGGACGACCTGCTTAACAGCAGCTTCTTCGGACTCGAGTCGATCATGGACACGGAAGGCATCTGCGACCCGACGGACTCGGAGTGCATCAACGCGATCGCCGAGTGCGACCGCGCGCTGAATGTCACGGCGGGCTTTGGCGTCCTCGCGCCGTCGTCTGCGAATACCGACAACGATAACGCCGACCATGATGATGCGGCCTTTTCTGAGTTCCTGATCAACGGTGAGGCGTTCCTGAACGAGATGGAGAAGGTGGTGAAAATGGACATGAACACGAACAGCAGCTTCCTCGTGATGAATTCGTCGTTTTCGCACACGTCCAACTCGTCATCCTCGTCCCCTTCTTCGTCGTCTTCGTCGCCAAGAAACGTCCAGGACTTGGATGTTGACGCGCTCACGGACGCGGACGTGATGTCGTCGCCGTGCCCGAGTTCGTGCCCAAGCAGCAAGAATGATTTCATGAACTCTCCCGCGCGCGGTGACTTTGACGACCTCGAGTGCACGCTGCTGAAGGACCAGGAGCTGTGGGGTGTGGCGGCGCCTGAAAAGCAGAACCACCACCAGCAACAACAGCAGCAGGAGCAGGAACAGGCTGACTTTATGATGCAGGCGTCGCAAATGATCCAGAACCACCACGGGATGGCGTACTGGGCCAACCCCTCAGTGGCGACAGCGATCGACCTCACTGCCGAAGACGAGACCGAGGTGGAGGAGGACATCGACGTGGATGTCGAGGACGTCGAGAGTTACAACGAGGCGGACGTGGAGCTCAAGGCCCAGAACGACGCCGAGCTGCTGCAGAAGGAGGCCAAGTATTTGGAGGCGCAGTACGACTACCTGCTCTCGCGCGCCAAGTCGACTCGCCCGCAGCGCGCGAACATCAAGGCGAAGCGCGGCCGCGGCAAGGACGCGGTCGCCAAGAGCACGCAGGACGGGAAGATCCTGAACGAGCTCGTGTCGCAGCAGCAGGTGTACCTGGATAACTTCAAGGCCATGCTCTCGTTCGCGCCCGTGAACGACGTGGTACGCGACTACTCCCTGTATCCAAATCATGCCTGTACCTGTGATTCTCATTCATTGTTTTTCTCTTTGTTGTGTATGACAGCGCCTCGCTTTAATGACGCCTATGGAGTCGTACATCCACCTGGGCCACGACTTTGACGACCGGCGGCGCACGATCCTGGCACTGCGCGAGGAGAAGCTGGACATGACGTTCAAGTACATTGAGCAGAAGTCGCAGGGTTTGAACCTGGACCAGCCGTACCAGTACTCGGACATGTTTGAGAAGTTCGGCAAGAACTACTGCGTGAACTTCGCGATCTCCAAGTACGAGGATGTGGGCGTGCTGGCGGTGGCCGGTGCCATCTACGAGCAGATCGCCGGCAAGGACGAGGCGCTGGCGGGCTCCATGGGCTGCCTCACCGTGCGTGAGTCGTACGACCAGATCCGGTGTAACTTTATGCACCAGCGCATCGTGTCGAGCATGCAGTGGAACGAGGACGAAGCATCGACGATGCCGGACGTGGAAAGCAACGCGCTCTTCTACAGCCGCTTCGAGGACAACGTGGCGATCATGGCGACCGACTACATCGACCAAGATGACCTGCATCCGTACCAGGACTCGGAGCGCATCCGTAAGGACGTCTCGAGCGGCGTGGTGCTGACCGGTCACGTGGACGCGAACGGCAGGAACTACGTGATCATGAAGCGCTTTCTCATGGCCAAGTTCCACATGTACCCGCACAAGATCTCGCAGGAGCAGCAGGACAAGTTTTTCTCCAAGATGCCCATGTGTCACGACAAGATGAAGACGCTGATCGTCGACAAGCTCGCGCGCAAGGAGGAAGGCGTCTTCCACGGCTGCACAGGGGTCAAGGCCCATCACACATGAGTCCGTTGGCGGCAGCCGCCACCATTATTACGTATTTCACAAAAGCAAGGATCTCTCTGCATATCGCCAACCAGCAGCAGGTCGTTTGACTAAGTCGCCACGCTTGACGCACAATGTATTGATGGATGTACACTTTGCTTGGCTCTTGAGTGAAGTCTTGTTCGGCTCTGAACATGATAGCCAATGGGGCTTAGTTGCCTGGACCGCGGGCCGCGACCTCCCAGACGTGCTCGACCGCGCCATTGCGGAAGCCCACGACAAAGTCGTAGAGGTTGGTCGTCGGGTCGCAGTGGCCGGGCGTCAGCAGCAGCTTCTTGCCGAGAGGCGGCATCGGGATCGCAGACTTTGGGGTCGCCGCCATTGGCACGAGGATGCCGTGCTCGTCGCCGCCGCCCTGGTACTCGAGCGGCGGTAGCGCGCTCGCGTCGATCGACGAGAACACGAGCGGTGCGCCTGAGTCCAGCGACACGGCCTTCATGCCCGCATCCACGACTGCGCGCGGCGCGCTCTCGTTCGTGCTCATGACGGTCGTGAGTACGAATAGACTCTGCTCCCACTCGCGTACCTTGTGGCCGTCCTGACCGAGGTTGCGCGCGTAGTCGGCGTCGTTGAACAGGTATGAGCCCGGCTGCACTTCCGTGAACACGCCGCTCTGTGCCTCCAGCAGGTACGTGCCAGTGCCGCCGCCCGTGACGACATCGCAATTGAGGCCGTTGTTGTGGAACGCATCACGCACGTGCTTGGCCTTGTCTGCGACCGCCGTGATCACCTTGGCCTTCTCGGTGTAGCTGCGGATGTGCTGCGCTGAGCCGTGGTACGCCTGGATGCCGCACAGCTCGAGGTGCTTGCTCGCATGGATCTGCTTGGCGAGCGCGAGCGCCTGGTCCACAGTGTCGACGCCACAGCGGTTCTGACCGACGTTCACGTCCACGAGCGCGCGGAACGTGACGTCAAACGCGGTCGCGACCGCCGCCGCCTGGCGGATCGTCTCCTCATGGTCAAAGATGAGCGTCACGACGCCGCCGTCGCGTGCGATCTGCGCCATGCGCTCGTAGCGCGACGCACCGTAGATCTCGTTGCTTAGCAGCAAATCGTTGACGCCGCCGGCAAACATGGCCTCGGCCTCTGCCACTTTCTGACAGCAGAGCCCCACCGCCTGTTGCAGACACACACATACACGTGAGAGAGTGAGTGTTTGAATACACTGTGAGCCGTTTGCTAGCACAGTGCGAAAGCCAAGCGTACGCGTGAGTGCTGAAGCTGCAGGCGGCCGATCTCGGCGCACTTGTGGGCCTTGGCGTGCGGACGGATCGCGACGGCGTGCGAAGTCACACCCTTCAGCGAGTGTGGCAGCGCCACCAAGTTCTTCTCCATCTGCACACACACAACAACAACATCACCATTCATTAATCAACATAGCACCAGTAGCAGTGAAATTTGCCAGCATGCAGCATTACCAACGCACCGCATCAAGGTCGACGACGAGACAGGGCGTCTCGACGTTCTCGAGTCGGTCGCCGACGCTCGCGGGGCGGCGGCGCGTGACTGTCGACAACGCAGCAGACGCGTGACGTCCGCTGGTCGCAAAGTACCGACGCGCAACGCCACTGCTGAGCGCCAGGGCTGCTGCAGTGACGCCCATGGCCGCAAGCGTTGGCGCAGCGGATCCTCCAGCGCGCCACATGTTCCCTTGGATCGATTTTGCTTTGTGAGAGTTCGAAAAGAGCGCGATTGACGGATTTGCACTACCGCATTAACTATGTCATAAGCGACATCACGTTTGCCCTCATAACTCTATTGCCGTAGTTTTGGTCAAGACTTAACAATAAGAATCTCTGATACAAACCAGAATTTGATATTTCCACCTCATTTTTCAAAATTTAGGTATCCTAGAGGAGCGGACAAGGATAAACAACGGACGGACCTTTATCAAGACCTTCAAGATCAGAAGTCAGCGCCAGACATCAAGTTCGCGAACGGGCACTCGAGGACACCGTCCTTCATGAGCTGGTAGAAGTACCGCTGCGTTTTGTCCGCCGCCTCCTTGAGCAATAGCGGCGAGCTCGGAGGTCCCGACAGCAAAAATAGTCCGGAAATTGAGATGAATCTGTGAATCCTTTTTGGTCGGCGCGATTTTCGACCATTTTGCTATAAACTCGATTGTTGTTTTTGTCAGAATCATGGAGCAACCGTGGGTCGTCGCTGCTGCCGGCGGCGCATGTGCTAAAGCTACGAATGCACCTGCTACTGCACTAGAAGCAACACAACCAGCAGTCACTACTGCAGCTGCAGCCGCCCAAGTCGACGTGAGCTCACCCAGCAATAAAGCACGAGACGACGACGCCACTGAATCCGCGACGCACACGTCCGGTGAATCGACACACTCCGAGCCGTCCAGCTCGCCCACGAGCCAAAGCTATACCAACAGCCACAGCAAGAAGCGCCCAAGTAGTTCATCTGCAACAATATCAGCAAATGATACGGCCGGGCCAGCGAAGCGCAAGCCCCGATCGCAATGGTACGCGCTGCAAAAGGTACCGACAACCATTGCCATCGTCAGATATCATAATATACTCACCTAATTGTATGCATGCTGACTAATTGGCCATTTTGCTTTATTATTAATGACTAGGAAGAGAAGGCGCTGCTGCTGAATGAGGCCAAGTACCTGGAGGCACGACTCGACTTCCTCGCGGCGCTGCCGCAGAACGCGACGGCAGCGCGCGCGCTCGAGCGCCTCGAGCGGGAGAACCGCTTGCTGCGCGACGCTATGAAGAGTCAACAGTTCGATCTCGCGAGCGCACAGTCCGCGCTCGCCAACCAGTCGGTGCGCCCTATAACATAGCATAGCATATTGCTGTAGCCGCTACAGTTGCCATTGGGACTCACGACTGCCTATCATATCGATCCGCCTATAGACGAAGCAGCAGAGCCCGTTTGAGCGGTACATCCACTTGGGCCGCGATCTAAGCGCGCGCCACGCTGCGCTGGTGGCGCTCAAGAGCGAGACGCTGCGTGACGCAGAGCGGTACCTGAGGGAGCGCTCACGATTCCTGGACGTGACGCAGAAGTACTCGTCCATGGAGAAGTCGACGACGCCGAGCGGGGACTTTGTGATCCAGGTCTTCGAGATGATGCCGCTGCAGGGCGTGCCGAGCGTGCGGCTCGTCTATGACGCGCTCCGGTTCTTCTTCTTCAACATGGACATCTCGCTCACCGAGTCCTCGGGCGAGCTCGTCGTGCGCGAGGGGAAAGACGAGCTCGCGGAGCAGAACGTGTGCCAGCAGCGGCTGCTGCGCTCCGCGAGCTGCGGCGTGCAGATCGAGTCCAACTGCGCGATGCTCGGCAGCTACAGCACTAAAGACGACGAGAACGGCTTTGGCCGCGAGTACGCGGTCGTCACGATGGATTTTGTCAACGACGACGAGCTCTATCCTTATAAACCCCACGAGCGACTGCGCCACGACATCAGCGCGGCGATCTCGCTGCGCACGTTCCCGCGCAAAGTGTCGACTGTGAGTGATGGTTGTGGAAGTGGTGGAAGCGATGACGAAGAGTTTGAGATCGTGCTGTGCCGCTCGTACTTCTCCAAGCTGCATCACTCAGACGAGCTCGTCGTGCCGCCCGAGGTGTTCAACAACATCGTGTTGGACGCCGACATGTGCTCGCGCGAGATCCTGCGCACGGTCTACGACCTCGTGCACCGCATGAGCCAGAGCAGCGGCCCTGAGCCTGAGCAGGCTGCGCTGTTGAGTTGAGCTGAGCTGAGCTGAGTGAAATTGTGCATGTCGAAAGAGAAGAGCTCTTCGTGTTTCATTTGATTTGAGTTGCAAGTGAGACTTACTTTCCGCCTTCAATAGCATTATGAATCCAAGCTCAAGCTCAAGCTGTCAATGCTAATGCTGCTCGGTCGGTTGGTCGAAGCGCTCCCCAAAAGAGCAGTGGGATTGAACGAAACGAGCTAATAAGAGATGTTGATGCCCGAGGCTGGTTGATGTCGCAGGCAAGGCTGATGCCGCACGAAGGTTGACGCCCGTGAGCAAGAAGCTCAGGATGACTGGGCTGGCTCTTCGTCTAAACGGACGGACATCGAAGTTGGCGCCTGGAGGTCCATGCAACAAAAAGCGAAGATCACTTCTTTCTCTTCCAGGTGAGCCTTTCTTAGTGGGGGTAATCCAAACGAGGCTTTCGGGCCTTTCACCGCTTGGTGAGATGAAGCGAGGTTGAGCGGACCTGCTGGTAAGGCTGATATCCGTAAGCCAGTTAGCTGGATTGGCTTTCGACTTGCCTGTCTTTTGGCCTCGTGGTGTTGGTTGGTTCTTGGTTCGTGGCACCAATCCATCTATTTCGATTGCGGGCGTGGCGTAAACCGGTTGCCGGTGACAAGCCCGCGCGCGAGGGGCTAATTTTCTGCTGACGCGCATCTCCTCACGAGGATGATGGGCAAGATACGATTACGGTCCAAAATACACCTAGTCGCACATCTATACGCTTTCTGATTCGTTGATTCTCGCTAATTATCAGATAAAGCTATGTGATTGGCTGAAATGCCAATTTGTGAAAAAAACGACTCTTCTTTGAGCTCCAGAAACCTTTGCAACAGCATATCGAGACATGTTCTCATACAAATCGCTCTATGCAACTGGCTCGAGAGGGTGACCTAATATTCTCTTCCATGGGCTCTGCGACAGAGTTTACGTCACGGTTGACGCCCAACGTTGACGCCCACCGCCCTGAATACGCCACGAGCATTCCGGAAGGTGAGTGTACCTCCAGGCCGCTGGAGAGCTCTGGCGGCCAGCCTCCTTCACAACCGAGCAGCCTCTGGAGCGAGCAAGCCATCGAGTCAGCCAGCCGTCCGTCCGTCCTGGTCCGCATGTCGCCTACCGACACGCACTCCACAACGAAGGGCAGGGCGCAATCACCGCCCCCACAAAGACGCGACGAGCCCGCGTGGCGCAGCAGCAACTCAACAGCGACGACGAGCGGGGAGGCAAAGCTCATTCGCAGTTTCGACATGAACTCCACAACAACAGCACACCTTCCTTCTCCCAGCTTCTACCACCACCACCAGCAACAGCATGGTACCAGTAACAACAGCACATTCGCGTTCCCGATGACAGTGACGCCGCCGTCCTTACGGCGAGATACCAGCACCAGCAGCAGTACCAGCAATGTGGCATCCAAGACGCTGCTACTGCCGCGACTCTTGCCACGACTCAACACCGACAACAGCACCAACAGCACTGGAGCCATGCAGAGGAAGTTGGCGCCACTGACAACGTTCCTGGGCTCACCCACGGAGCCATCCATGACAATACCCTCACACACAGCAGGATCAGTAGTGGACCCGGTTACCGGCACAACGCAGACGCTTGTGTCGTTATTACAGCAAGCGGCAGCCACGAGCGCAGCTGCGATGAAGTCGACGGTGAGTCATAAGCGTGGCTTCTCGTCCGACGAGGACGAGGACGGCTACGGCTCACCCTCCCAGCAGCACGCGTGGGGGTCGCCGTCTGGACAGCACGCGCACAAGAAGTCTAAGTCGCGCAAGCCCACGTACCTGGTCCGCAAAGAAGAGAAGGATCTGCTAGTCGAGCAGGTGAGCAAGCTCCAGGCGCACGTGGACTTTCTGCGCGAGCGCAGCGGCATCGTGGACTGGCAGAGTAAGGACAAGCAGCTGCAAGAGAAGGAGATCGTGAACAACGTGCTGCGTGAGACCGTGCGCAACCAGCAGTTCTCGTTCTTCAGCGCGCAGTCAGTTGTCTCGGAGCTCATGGCCAGCGGCCAGCGGTGCCCCATCGACACGCATATCCACCTGGGCAAGGATTGGGCCCAGCGACGCGAGACGCTCGTGGCGCTCAAGGCCCAGAAGCTCCACGACGCGCAGCGGTTGTTGGAAAAGCGCACGCAGTTCATTGACCCGATGCGCGAGCTGAACGAAGAGACGAGCTTCGTGGCCGAGAATGGCGACTTCTGCACCATCGGCTTCCAGAGCGTGCCCCTGAAAGGCGCCAAGTGCGTCAAGCACGTCTACGACGCGCTCCACTTCCACACGCAGAACATGGAGCGCAGCATCGCTGAGGCCATGGGCACGGTGCTCACGAGTGACGGCGACGACAACTGGGACAAGACGATCCTGCACCGCCGTCTGGTGCACTCGAACGTGCGCGACGTGCTCACTGAGTCCAATTTTGTCGTCTTCTCCGAGTTCTACGACGGCTGCCGCAAGGGTCAGTGGTCGAAAGAACGCAATGGCGAGGCCGCGGGTAAGGAGCTCGGCATCATCGTGCTTGACTTTGTCGACGAGGACGAGCTCTATCCGTACCGCTCGCGCCAGTGCATGCGCCAGGACGTCACGGGCGTGATCACTCTGAGGGCTGTGCCGTCCAAGCTGCGGTGCAGCAAGTCAGCAGATAACGGCACCAGCTCAACTACTGGATCTCAGGGGCTCAAGGCACAGGAGTACACGGTCGTGATCACGCGCTGGATCATGCTCAAGCTGCGCCACAACAGTGCGGTGTCGATCCCCGACGCCAAGATGCAGGAGCTCAAGTCCCAGATGGGTGTCATTGGCAAGGCGCTCGTGCGCGCCGTGCAGGACTCGAGTGTGACTGGCACCCCATCCAGTCGTACCACCACCACTAGTACCAAAAGTGTTAGTCAAAGTTCTGCTGACAAGGCAGCGTTAGTGTAAGTTAGCAAGCATAGCCCAAGATAGTGAGTGACTCTCTCATCAGCAATAGTATCATAGTATTAGGAAATCAAGTATCGAAATGACAGCGTACTCCGGTTGCTTCACTCTCTATTTAGACACCATCTGGAACCAAAGTATCAACAACACCAGACAACAAGAGTCAGCTCAACTTGGTAGCAACATTGTTCACTCAGCAGCGATAAATTGTATCAACCAACCTCTCATCGCATGGTGACTGGGGGCACGGCCGGCGGCGGCCGCGACGCGTACACGGCCTGACGCACGGTCGTGATGATCGAGTCGGCCACATGCTCGATGCTGTTCTTGATGCGCGTCTGGATCTCCTCGGGCACGTAAAAGTCGGAGCGGTGCACCTTGAGCAGCACCCAACGCATCATGACGACCACGAGCTCGTCTTCTTCGAGCAGCACGCTGTTGTGAAAGCTGTTGGGCGCCTTCCGTGGGTCGTTCTGGAACTTCTTGCGCTTGAACGACGAAATCATGACGAGGCACGTCACATCCTGGCGCACGCGCTCGTTCGGCCGATACGGGTACAGCTCGTCGTCGTTCACAAAGTCGAATACGAACATACCGAGCTCGCCCGTGGTCGTTGTCGCTATCCCACCACCAGGAGACTCGGCACGGTCGTGGATGTGCGTGTTTTGGTCGGTCACGAACTCGGAGAAGATGACGGTGTTAATGTCGAGCTGCACGAGGTTAGAGATCGTCGAGACCATGCGGTGGTGAGCCACACCCTCGGGACCCCAGATGTCGTCGTCCTCGCGGATCGTGATGTCGCCCAGTGTCTCCGACAGGTTGATCTCCATGTTGAACGCGAAGTTTAGGTACGTGTCGAAGACCTGCTTGGCGCTTTGCAGACCCTCGAAGGGCGTCACGTCGAAGCGGATCGAGCAGTAGTCGCCCTGGACATTCTCGAACCGCTGCGCGTCCACGAAGGTCTTCGAGTGGTCGAGCCACCGCCCGCGCTCGATAAGGAACGTCACGGCGTCGTCCAGCTTCTCCTGCTTCATGGCCATGAGCGTCGCTTTCCGCTGCACCGGGTCCGTCCCGAGCTTGATGTACGTCTCGAACGGCGTGTTGTCCTGCTCTTGCTACCAAATTGTTGAATGAGGTATCACACGTTGTTAGGGAGAGTTGGCATAGGTAACATCAGTAGCAGCTCTCTCATACTCAAATGCGTACAGTATAGAGCAACGCACCATGAACTGCGACATCATGCAGCGCGTGTTGGCGAGCAGCAGACGCTGGCTGCGGATGCCCGTGCGCAGAGACCGGTTCGCGTGCTGCTGCCGGCGGATGTGCTTCCACTGCTCCACGAGCTCCTCGCGCTCGCGGAAGAACGACATGCGCGTCTCCAGGTCGCGCATCTCGCCCAGCAGCACCTCCTTCTCTTCCTATTTATTCGACACACACGCACACTATTGAGTCAGTCACACGGTCTCATAAAGCCAACACTTGAACACCAACGTAACCACCAAATGCACCTTCCGCATGTAGTACGTGCGCTTGCGCGCTTTCTTGGGCTTCTTCTCTGCTGCACTTGATGCACGAGCTGCTACTGCTGATGTGGTGGACGTGGGCCGCGAGCCCGCATCGCTGTGCGTCTCCTCTGCGTCCTCGGTCTCCGTCCCGCTTGCAGGGCCAGGACCGAAGGACATTGCGGGTGGTGCAGGCAACAGCACAGGCGGCGGAGGGTATGGGGGGCTGTGGCGCATTGTTGCATCGGAGGTGGTTGTCGTTGTGGACGCGAGCGGCCGAGGTGGCGCCAAGGGACTCGAGCGCAGCATATCGGGCGACGAGCGCTTCTTTGGTTGTGCCGTCATATTCGGCTTGCTTGCTTCGCGTAATCACATACCGTATTTCCTATGTACACTCCGCGCCAAGATATAATGAGCACCTACGTTTTGATCCGTACCTCAGTCAATTTTACGAGTTTGTCGACGCTGTTTAGATATGTTGTTCACAAAGCAAAACCACGCGCTAAACACATTTTACAATTCCCAAAACGACATTTTAAAGGTAGGCTGCCATACAAATAACCATTTTTTGGGAT
>JAASGO010000221.1:0-35766 GCA_023334245.1 Globisporangium cederbergense | reverse complement strand
CGGCCGCTGCTCACGAACGCCCGGTACGCGTCCAGATGGTCGCGCAACATGGCGTCCGCCTCGTTCTCCACTGAGAGCTGTTCATCCTGCGTGAGGAAGAGCGTGGGCATGACCTCGTCCGGGAGCTTCGCCTTCATCGTGCCTGGTGGCGGGTGCGTTCTGTTCTGGCTCGCTTTCTTGGTCTTACGTGTGAGGCTGTTTACAGATAGATAGGAACGGAGCCGAGGTGAGTGACTGACTCACATCCGCGGCGATGTCGTGACCTGTGCTGATCACTTTTTATTTATAGAGCGTCGCGACTCCATGGCACTCCAGATAACCTCTGATTTACCAATCAAACTTCAGTATGCAGCACTGAACATGAAAGTGTATTGGATTTTGCGACTCAGGTGGTACGCAGACGTCAATGCACGTGACAAAATCGACCTGTGCAGGCAAGAATGGCGTAGTTCGCCAGGCGATCGCGTCTGAGAAAGTATCATCTTAGGCTCCGACTTGGTGGTCTTGACGTTAGCGAATTCGAGAGTGAGGTTTATACTTGCCAAGGTGAGGTCAGACACAAGTGATGGTAGAGAACACATGGAGGATGGACATCATGTTCCTTTAAAAAAAACTTTGCTTCAAGATTGTGTAATCGGAAAAAAATGTTTCTCGTACAAACTATATTTTTGTCTGAATGAATGTCTGCTGATACATCTGATTCGAAAAGACTCGAATAGACTATTAACCGGTTAAAAAAGGTGAAAGTTACTGCCGCACTGAAGTATGTTAAAAACATCACTTCAATCCTACTTTTAAAAACACTTTTTAAGTAGGACCGAAATGCACTTCTTTAAAGTAAAAAAATACCTCTCGGACATTGAGAATGGATGGTGGTGCTTATTTCTGTTTGCCACCATGGCCACTGGCAAGCGAGCCGGAGTTCCAAAGGCATCGACTTATGAATCTTCGACAGGGACTCATCGCTACGGCGAGCTTGGCTCTAGGTGGCGTCCAACTGGCGATACACGGAATCGCTTGTAGTGTCTGTCGGCTTGCTGGAAGCTTCAAGTTGACTTCCATAGCTTCAGCGGAAGTGTACAATTTACGTACCGAGGGCACTCAGAGGGGAGGTCCTCGGTCGAGAGGTGCGGTCATCGGGCGTCGCCACAGCCGGACATGTCTCCGTCCTACACATGGGAGGAGCCGAGCTCAGCTGTCTGTGGCTCGCTGTTGATGCCGTGCGAGCTAAATCGAGCCTGTCGGCTTGGTTCCCCCTCTCTCTGTGGCTGTGCCAGCACGTCCAACAACCAGCGACACGAAGCAGAGTCCAGCATTTCCAAGTTCACTTTGGAACAGTACGCTGTATTTCTTCATGTAAAAGTCGCGATCTTCAAGCGCGTGTCTGTCCATTCAAACGCGATGCAATTGTCGTTGAGCTCCTCCGATTAACTGCATGTTTACCACTGCGAAAGGACTCAAGATGGATTCTCTTCTTTCAGGCGATTTGCGAGTGGTGATCACGAAGAACTCGCACCCTGTCGTCCCAGGATCGCCAGCGACATGCACGGCCACCCGTACAGTATCTACGAAGGCATTATGCGATTGCTTACAACCTGGGTGTGCAGCCGTCGATCCAGTTTACTCTGGAGCATGTAAACCCAGCAAGTATATCCATAGCCAGCCCAGCCAGTTCTTTTTAGGTTTGCTCCCTTAGGCTTTGCACATCGGTGCTTGCTTTGCCAGGTGTTATGGGGTGTTTACGCTTTGAGTACGGCTGTAACCTAGGCTAAGCACCTAAGCATCTGCTGAAAATGTGTCGTCTTGATTGTTACAAGCGGTATTCTAGTCTCGGCCCTGAGCTCGCCATTGACCCAGCTACGAGGCTAGCTAATTAACTACCGGGAAGGGGGGTCTTGCGGCGTGTCCATGTGCTGACGACCCAACACTCGCGCAGGAGCAAGAAATCGAATTGACCCACTTTGTAGACCCATAGCCGAGCCGAGAGGATACTTCAGCATGACGACCTCACGACATTAGGTGATGGGCCCATTTCCTCTGTTTCCAAAGCATTGTCTGCTACTTCTGAGCAGCGTTTGGAAGAACGAGGTCGCCTGGATCGTGCACACAACAAGCCAGCAAAACAAGAGCGATGATGCTACGGGCCAGTTCACTCGCGATGGAGTTTGCTGACCGCCTGCACAATGAACATACAATACGAGTAAGTGCGCGCGAGCACTATACTCCACATGCAGGGGCGTCATATGCAAATGGTGAGCACCGAACACGTATCCGCAGGTTGAAGCACTCGAACACGTCCATGACAATCATGCCGCCGCCAGCTTCCTCCTCGTCGTCCTCTTCGCCGAAGTAGCACTCGGAGAAGCCTGGCGCACAAGCCTCCGCGTAACGCGATCTATAATACGGTGATCAATAGCCCGCATGCCTGCCGCTCGTGTGTGCGTCGCGAGCGTCGTCGGCCGAGCGCTGCCATTCAGCGTCGTTCTCTTCCTTGTCGTTGAGCCTCGTCCGAGTCAGTTCCATTGTTCAAAGTGTATTGGAAATTGTCGTGATGATGATACTTAGCATTCTGAATATAAATTTTGGAAATTGCCTGTTTACACAAAAAGTGTCTTATGCTTACACAAAGTTTGTGCTAACAATTTTATCCAGTATGAGAAAAGCATTTTTCTTCCTAGAAGCTTTTGTTCCCGAAATCCCAGGATGGCAATTGGTTGGTGTACGAGGCCAGCAAGGGAGGGCTTTTGGTACTCAGCCTAGAGCCTGGGCGACAGGCTCGGATCAGCCGATCCTAAGCTTTCAGGCTCGCAGCGAGAGGGCTCTAAGAACCTTGAGGGATGAACTCGATGGCCCAGCTCTAATCCCAGGTTTACAGTACAGCATGTGGCTCGCATTCAGGACCGACCAATCAATGCGTCCTACCAAATCAACAACGCGGCACGCATGGCGTCAGCAGGGTGCAGCCACTCTCCTTTAACTTCAACTCACCACGTCCACTGTACGGTACCCCCTCACGTGCGACTGAAGGAGTGATGCTGAAACAATGAAAGTAAATGGGTGAGATGAGGTCATCCCGCACGTGATCTCGAGACACGCTCGCTCGTCTTTAACAAGACAGGCTGACGGGAAGGAGGAAGGATTCTGAACCAGTCCGCATCCCTTCCTCTTCTCTCTCATGACACATGTCTCGGCCTTTCATGAGGAAGTCGAGGAGCGCTTTGCGATATCCAGTCAGCCACACCTGCTCACACAATACGAGCGCATGGCAAGACTCCGTACACGAATCACAAGCCTATAGAAATCTGCTCCTTTGAAGGATGCGCCGCCCTCTTGGTCTGGCAGTGTTGCGCAGCCATCTGCTCTGCCGCATTCCTGGACCAGGATCAAGTCATGTTCACATGATGACGAGTCAATGGCGAGTCTTTCGGCGGGTTCCTTGGTGATTTGCTTGTATAAGTGCGCTGATGAATGGCTAGGCTATCCTTTGAAAATTAGGGATGATCAGATCAGCCTCTTGCGGTCAGTCGGCCGCCCCAGTTCGGTCGGTCCATCACCTCTTCTGCATGTATTTCCTCCTTTCTCGCTGCCGGCCGCTCTTTTCCTCTGTTTTCGTCGCACCAGGTCTCGGATCTGCTCCTGTGGTTATCCCTGACTCACTCATTCTCGTAATCGCTAACAGGAGAGCGTTCAACAACCAAGAGTCACGACACCACTTTCACACGCACACACACAACCGGCACTTTAGAGCCGCGTCCTCCAACGAGAGCACGAGGCCACTTATGGTTGTCGTGTGGTGAACTGAATCAACTAAATGAGACTTTGCCGCAAGCGCACGACTGATGATGATGATGATGATGGGAGTGAGGTATATTTAGGTACGTTGCCGAGCAAGCGCACGACTGGGAGAATTTTCCATTCGCAATGTCCAACGTACGTACGATGAACGTACATACATCCTCCACATCAACCTTCGAGTTTGCACGGGAAGAGCCCTGTGTTTCTCAAACGCGATCACTCGCTCCTCCTTCTCGCTGTACACGGCTGGCGGCCAGCCTTCTTTCTGCCGCTTGAGAAATACAGTAAAAGGCTTCCTACTGACTCTCGGCATCACGAGTGGCTTCATGTTTACATATCCATGCTGTCTGCTGGAAGGGGAGCGGCATCCCTGCGAGGCTCTGTCGTACACTTCTCAGCACCGGATTGACTGACCTGACCAGCTCTGAGCAGGCTGGTCTCCTTTGTCTCCTTTGAGTAGCACATCATAAATAAAGGACCAGACACCGTGGCTTTTCTCTCGCTCGTGGCTGGCCCATCCCAGCTTTTGGTTTTGGTTTGGTTGTCGCCAAGGCGCTGTACTTGATTGCCACTCAACAAACTTACCCCCAAGGCACGCACACGCACACGCTCGATCGCTCTTGGATCAGTGGCTTAAGCGAAGCGGTCGTCTGTCTGCTCATTCATTCGCTGACTCCCCTTGTCCAACGCAGATCACAGACTGCGATCCGAAAGGCGCCTCTGAGCAACACGAGTACGATGACAATGGCGTCCAAGAACCCCGAGGCGATGCTGCGTGAGCTCAAGCTCACGCCAAACGAGACGCACCTGATCGTCGAGGAGGCCGAGCGTATCATCTCCGAGACGCTGACGGCCAACGAGCTCTTCCTAGCGAACGACCGGCACTTGTCCAAGCGTGAGTGGAAGCTCGTGAAAACCAAGGAGAACGTACAGGTCTACCGCACGCGCAGCGAGAAGACCAGGGCCAGGAAGATGATGCAGAGCAGGAGCGAGCGGCCCCCGTGTCCCATCACCGAGGCGATCATGGCCACGTTGGGTCACCAGAGCAGCAGCAGTGGCAGCGGCAACAGCAGCAGCAGTAGCGACGCGCGGTCGCGATCCAACACGAACGAGAGCACCGACCGCGGGTATGGCTCAGGCCACACTACCACGATGAGCTCGGGCAGCGAGAGCTCCGGATCCGGTGAGACCTGCGGGATCGCGTGCGGCAGTGGCAAGTGTGTCCACACGGTCGAGATCGACAAGACCAAACCCGTCGATATCCCGCTGCTCATCGCGACGGGCATCATCGCTGGCACTGTGGAAGACGTGGCGTTCGGGAACCTCGCGCACTCGGAGCGACTCACGCGGCATCGTGACGCGCACCTGCAGGACGAGTACGCCGGCATGAAGATCCTCGCGACAATCCTGAAGCCCACGGCCCAAGACCCGTTCCAGTCGCTCGTGGTCAAGTGGAGCACCAAAAGCGTCGGCACGCTCTCGCGCATGCGCGACTGCGTTTACATCGAGGCGAACGGCATCGCGACGACCACCAGCGGCGAGCGCGTGGCCTACAACCTCGTGCACTCGATTGACAGCATCCCGCGCATCCCGGGCTTCAAGCACTTGGATATCGTGCGTGTCAACACGTCGACATGCTACCTCTCGCGCCAGTACAGCCAGTCCTCGGTTGAGGTCTTCTGCCGCGCCTACGCCGACCCGAGAAGTACTGTAGGAGGCACCATCACGATCAACGGCTTCGTGGACATGGTGCTCTCGATCGTGCACGTTGTGGACTGCGCGTACATCAAGAAGCTCATGTGGCTCACACACAAGAAGTGCCAGACCAGCATAAATATTGCGTCATCAAAGAGTCGCTCTTTGAGCCCCCAAAAGTCCGCGACGCACTGTAAACACTGCGCGACGAGCCTGACAAAGCTCGGGAGTCTACTACACCTGGGCACGGTCTGCAAGGCGTGTCGGCAGGAGATCTGCAGCAAGTGCAGCGTCACGAAGAAGGTCGCGGTCGAGGCGAGCAGCACGGAGATGAAGATCAAGAACATGACGTACTGCGTCCCGTGTGTGGTCGAGGCCAAGAACGGCTCGGCCTGCGAGGCCGCAGTCATGCTCATGAGGATCCTGGACCCCGAGTGGAAGGACGCCAGCGAATAGCTTTTCAGGGATGAGCAATAGGCACATAATAGACGATTAGGTATAGGAACGTTGTAAAGGTTGTGGTGGTGCTGTTTATAGGACGGATGCAGTCATTATAATGCAGTTGACACATATCTTCGCTACACACTGTGCTCGACTTGAGAGGTTGACAACCTGTCGCGACGTTTGCCTTGATTTGAAGCGGCAAACATGCTATCACTTGGCGTTCCACTCCTGCGACGCATGCAGACGTCTCTTTGTTCGCAGCCAGGCGTTGAGGAAGAGGGAGGGGGTGAACGATTTTCACCAGCGCTCCGGGAGCTCTCGTGTGTTTGAATCTTGGGTATGGGTACATATGAGTGGTGTGTGGCAACGAGTGATTATCATTTTTTAGTCTGAAGGTGGGCATGGAGTGATGGTCGAGTGGCTTATTTTCCTGGTGTGTGCGTCTCATCTGATTCCAGTACAATCGAAGAGCTCTTGCTCAGCCTCAGCGTGTTTTGGTCCTTTTTCTTCATTCAGGTTGCGTCTGTTCGGTTCTACAGTAGCAACTTGATGTGCGAGGCTGTTCAGTGGTTCAATGCTCCCGCTTTAAATTCTCCAGGTACTATATCATGCCAGTTTCCCACTAAGCCCTTCAGTCATTGCGAGGAAGGTCAGGCGGCCACCGCAATCGAAATCGCAATCTCGCCACGAAAAGCGAGACCTGGATTCAGTCATGTAAGCTGAAAGGCTCGACCTAGGATCGCATACTCTACCCAAGGACGGTCTTCGGCTGGCTGGCACTCAATAGTAGCGAAAGGCTTCAGTGCTGTGTACCTAAGGACAGTCTCCAAACCGGCAAAGGCTCCACTGTGTATCCAAGGACGGACTCTAGGCCACCAGTAGGCTGCCACAATCTTCAAGCCTTGATGAAGGGGTCCACCTCGCTTGTTCGGTGCGAGGTCTAGTCATCCTAAGCAGAGAAAGGGCTGCGCTCCTCCAGCTGGCGAAACACGCCAGAATCAGCGCGGAAGGGAACCCGATGACGCATCCTGGCATTTGGCACACGGCTTGCTTCGCAGTTTGTTTGCTTGCGCCAAGCAAAAACGCCACCTTGAGGGGATGTGACTGGAACCCGCTTCACCATTAATGACGGAACCTGAATGAAGCGCTTTCCACCATCAACGTTATGAGCACAACACGGTTCTCAATCAAATCGTCTTCCACCACACAAAGCACCATCGCGAATGAAAATTTTGCTCTACATTCTTTAGTAGAACTGTCTGGTCCACCAGAAGATTGATTCACTCGGAAAGGTTGACTTTTGATGCTGGCGTCTGGAGATCCCACCCCCTCGTGCAGAGAGTCGCGCTTTTGTTTTGTTGAAAGGGGTGCATGCCACACAACGACCGTCATCAAGGAGCACGCTTGTTCGGGGGCGCCGGTCACCTCGCCACTTGAGCCTCATGCCTTCCCTTTCGCAATCAGCACAGTAGCTGCACCTGAAAAAGAACCGGAAATGAGGGCACTGATGCATTTTTGAATTGCTGGAGCACGATGCGGCGCCCTTCGAGCCTCTGCGCTCAAGCTACAGAGCTGAACTGTGCTGCACGCTATCGTGGCACAACGCTCGCTGTCTGGAAATGGAACGTCGCGATCAGATGCCAGCGGCCAACTCTCGCTGCCTGTTGATTATGTGCTTCGTCGTCTTTTTTCGGGGGCGACAGACTCGACGATCTGTTTGGTGAGGGGAAAGAGCATTTAGTGTCCACAAGGTACTGCACCAACCGATGCAGCTGCTCAAGTGAAAATGAGGAGCTCACCCAGTTGCGACTGGTTCAATAGCCATAGAGTAATGACGAATAGAGTACTGACTCCAGCTGGCGATGGCGCACACAACCGGCAGTTGCAATGGCGCTCAGACAGACAGCAAACAGCAGCGAGCGCCTTCATCGTTGCCACACACACACACACAAACTCAGACATAGGCAAACAAACAGACAGACAGACACAAGCAAACAGACAGGCACAAGCAAGCACACGCTGGTCTTGATGATGATTTTTCGGCTGTGGTGGCGTGTCGTTAGTCAGAGTGGCATAGCGTCTGAATAAAAAAAAGTCAGCAGGTGTTCAGTGAGACAATGGAGAACCTACTTATTGTAAATATTTATGCTGGTGATTTGCTTATCATTGAATCTATATGAGAGAGATTTTTCAGTTACCTCTTTATTTTAGATGAGTTGCACTGCTGCTATTTGAAAAGGTCATGCATTTGCACCACTTTTACTGGCTCGCCTTTTCCAACTCAAAGCGAGTCAGCCTTACAACGTTTCTGATCCATGTTTGATTTATGTATTTCAACAGGTCTCACTCCAAAGCAATCACGGCTGATGAGCAACAGTCGCAGGAAACGATTTCAAGAGGGTTATAAATAAACACAGTATCACGCCTCTCCAAAGTCCCACATTGCGCATGCTGTGTGCATCACCGCACCGACGTCACTCGCCCGCACAAGATGCACCCGTCGGCGGCGGTGACTTGAATGAGCTCCACAGCCCCTCCATCCTCCTATCTGCTTGCTCAACGGCAGAAGCAGTCAGGCAATCACGTGCCGCAGATCACTCGCTCGGTCGATCAGCCGCTTGTCTTGCAGCCGCTTGTCTTGCAGCGCTCTCATTCCACCATCGAACCACTCGATACCATTCCTCCCTCGCCACTGATTCCGATCTACAGAGAGATTGATAGACAAGCTATGAAGTTCACGCTGCCGGCGAACGCGTTCCCGGACCTAGAGCTGTCGCTGGATGAGCAGAAGAGCCTCACCGGCGAGGCGAACCGCGTGCTGGACGAGACGATCCTGTGCAACGAGGCGTTCCTCGCCGGCGGCAGGCACTTCCCGCGCCACGAGTGGAAACCCGTGCGCAGCAAGGAGGGCATCAGTGTCTACAAGCAGCGCAACACGCTCGCCGTGCTCGAGGCAAGCAAGCGCAAGGCGCGCGCTGTGTCCGCCGACGGCTCAGTCAAGAGCCAGGGCAGCGGCGAGAGCACGCTGGACGCGAGCGCGGCGTCCTCGGAGCACTCATTGCCGTCGAGCAATGCATCCACAAACAACGGCAGCTACGTGGAGAACCTCAAGCGACCGCAGGTGCCGCTGCTCGTGCTGCACGGTATACTGGACGGCACGCTCGAGGACGCCATGTACGGATGCTTCGCCGACACGGACGAGTCCTGGCGCTGGCGCAGTACGCACGTGAACGAGCGCTTCGATGACGCCAAGATCCTGACGAAAGTGCTGGGACCGACACCGGCTGAGCCCTTCCGGTTCCTGGGCGTCAAGTGGTTCATCAAGGAGCACCCGACGGCGCTCAACCAGTTCATCAAGCGCCGTGACTTTCTCATTCTCGAGGCCACGGGCATCACCAAGGACTCAAACGGCGACCCAGTCGGGTACCTGCTCATGCACTCGATGGCAATTCCGCGCATTCCAGAGCTCCGTGGGCTCGACGTCGTGCGCGCGAACCTGTCGTTTTGCTTCCTCATTCGGCCGCACACGGAGACCACGGTTGAGATCTACTGCCGCGGCTTCACGGACCCGCAGGGCGAGATGATCGAGAGCGTCTCGGTGCTCATCGCGAGCGAGTCGCTCATCTCGGCCGTGAGCGTCGTCGACTACTCGTACATCAAGAAGCTCAAGTGGCTCATGGCCCAGCGCCAGCAGCAGCACAACAATAACAATAGCATTACCAGCAGCGGCAGCAGTCAGAGCACGCCGTCTCACTGCGCGTCGTGCCAGCGGTCGCTCAACAAGTTCGGCATCCTCTCTCCCTCGGGCTCGGCGTGTCACATCTGCCGCAAGGTCGTGTGCAGCCGATGCAGTCTCGTCAAGAAGGTGACTGTGGACCTCGTTCGGGACACGGGCATCCAGCGCTCGCTCAAGTTCTGTCTCGGGTGCGTGCTTGAGGCCAAGGAGCTCCCAGCCTGGGACCTCGCGAGTGCCACGCTGCCGCCGCCGCCCAAGGAGGACGAAGCCTTCCAGGTGCCACCCCCCACGGGGCTCAAGCGCATGTCCTCTCGTGGCCAGCAGCAGCCGCGGCTGCATCGCGCGACGTCCGCGTACTCGACGTCCTCAGCCACGTCCGCAACGCCATCCTCATCGCCGTCCAGACGGGAATCTGAGCGATTTCCACAGACATATCAGGCCCAACAGCTGCTACCAACGACCCCAAGTATGAAACCAAGGACGAGGGGCCCACCGCCACCCGTACCACAGGAGAGCAAGGTCGCGAGCGGCCGCTCCTCCGAAGTCACGACTGCCTAGAAATTAGCGCGGGAACACGCGTTATGAGTTTGGTGGACGCTGAGTGGAGGTCGCTCGTTTTTACTGTCGTGTGTGTGCGTGAGCGTGTGGGGGCAGCAAGTCTGGAGTCACAAGAAGAGAAGAACAATCAACAGAATTTGATATTTGTATCCGCAGCCTGAGAGTTTGGCTGTGTATGTGCGTGCGAGGCCAGCAAGTCTGCACGACAGACTGCGCTCTCCAAAAGGCGGGATGGTATGTGAGGTGCGCAGGAAATACGAGCGTATCGCTTGAGCCATAAAACCCATGGGTTCTACTGTCGGACCCGATTCCTCCACGTCGGAATCGGTTCTGGCTGAGATTCCGACGTGCCTACGAATTGCCAGCCAGTTTAGTCGTTTTGCGTACATCCACCCTCTGTGACGTCTTTTCTCACGCCGGATCCGAGAATTGCTCGAGCCAACATTTCTCCGTTGTGGAAATGGGTTTTTCCCAACGAATCTCATTTGGGGGGGCGAAAGATACACAAAAATGCGCTCGGCAGTGCTGATCACGGGCGCGTCGCGCGGCTTCGGCCGCTGCCTGGCGGAAGACTTTGCACGCGAGATCCCCAGTGGCGACCTCGACCTGGTACGTGTGTGTGTATACATACGTCCCCCTGTCTCTCTGTTTGTTTTGCGTGTGTATCGCTCATACTCTTTATTCACGTGGCCTTGCTCGCAATACTCCTGCTGCAGCACCTATGGGCGCGTCACGAACAAGATCTACAGGAGACTGAGCGCCTCGCGCGCGATGCCTGGGCCACACGCGTACGATATTTGTGTGTCTGTGTAGCTATGTGGATGTGTGGCTGTGTGGTGATATGATGTGGCTGGTGTTTATTGTGTTGTGTGTAAGCAGAGCGATGCGACGGGGACGCTGCGCACGTTCTTGGTCACCGTGGACCTGAGCGACAAGGCCGACTACACGCCCAAGATCGACACCGTGCTCACTCAGGTACCTACTGCTTGCTACTGTATCGCTGCGTGTGTATGATGGGCATTGAATAACAGTGATTGGTATGCTGTCACGTGTGTGTGACAGCTGCAAGCCGAGAGCCACGAGCGCGTCTACGTGGTGCACAACGCCGGGTCGCTGGGCGAGCTCGGCTACACGCAGGAGTGGAGCAGCCACGAGATGCTCGACCAGTACTGGCACTTCAACGTGCACTCGGTGCTCTGGTTCAACAAGCGGTATGCTTTGTACTACGTGCGCAGTAGCTGTGGCCAGCCAGCTAATCAGCCCAGCAGGATCTATGAGCTGACAAACTCGTCTGTTGTGCGTTGCGGCTCTCTTTGTGTTTATTCAGCTTCCTGGAAGTCTTTGGTGCCACGCGTGAGGAGCTCACGCGCGCGGCGTCTCTAGCCAATCGCAACGAAGAGCGTGAGCAAACGCAGAGCGTGATCGTGAACATCACGTCGCTTTGCGGCATCGCGCCGTTCGAGACGCACGGGCTCTACTGCATGGGCAAGGCGGCGCGCGAGATGCATCACCGCGTGATCGCGCAGGAGCAGCTGCCGTGCGCCCCAAAGGTGCGCGTGCTGCAGTACTCGCCTGGCCCCATGGACACGGGCATGCAGACGACGATCCGCGAATCCCCAGCCGTGTTCGAGGGCCTCTCGAAGAAGTACGGCGAGATGAAGGCAAATGTAAGAACATTGGCATGTGAGAGATCATCTCACTGGCCATGTCGGACTATGTTTGGTTGATTGTGCCTGTGTGTGTTTAGATACAGAGGTGATTCATTCTTTTGTGTGTTGTATGGACTGTACCGATGGTTTATTAGGGTACGTTGATTCCACCAGCCAAGTCGTCACGCCTCGGCGTCAAGTTGACGCTCAGCGGCGAGTATGAGACCGGCGCGCACGTGGATTACTACGACATCGCGCCGAAGGAATAGAGGATCATCACAGACGGTTGTTCGATGGTCATCAAAGGGCTGATACAACGTGCGCTATTCACACTAGCTAATCGTGTGTGATGATAAGTTGTTTCAATTGATTTTGGTGCCGCAGACGTCGTTTGTCTAGGAAAGGCGGCGCGAGGAAGGTAGATGATTTAGCAGGAACGTGGAAGAGATTGTGCCTACGTCTAAACTTGCAGATAAGGTTTTAACGACAGCGTTTTTCAGATGTTTTCAGAAGGCACGTCAAGTCGGCGTTTGGGTTCCTGAGGGTGGTCAAACGAACGCATACCCGCCTTGATCTGAAACTCCGTCGTGAGCGCATCGCTGTGAGCTCAGTGGAGGCCAGCAAGTCAAGCCAAAGCGCGTGCCCACCTTTTCGTCATTCCAGTCCAGCTCTAGGCGTCACAGGTAGACAGGCACACGCAGGAGACTGGAGAGAGGGCGGCACGCGTCGCGTCCATTCGCTGAACTTGCTGGCGTCAAAGGAAGAACAGCGCAAAGTCCAGTCAATAATCGTCCGACCACCAAAGGCTGATTGATCCAATCAGCATCGTTCGCAGCTTGCCACATCCTAGCCTTTTGGTGAGCTCATAGAGGCGATCAGAGAGCGCGCACTTGCACGCACGCGCGTAGGCAGTTGAACCACTGAACTCGGCGCACAAGAAACCGCGCCACGCGTGCCTCGCCAGCTCCAATTGGCTGAGCGCTCACTTTGTCAGCTCGTGCCACACGCCCACGGCCGGCCGTTGCGCCTGCGAACTCAGACAACAGTAGCGGCTCCCGGTTGTACCACCAGCTCAGCTTCAGAATATGTTTCGTCGGTCTGTCAGTCGCGCCGACAGCCTTCTGGTGGGAGAAGAAGGAGAGGAAGGGGAGGAATCGGCTATCGCTCCTCTTGCCAAGAGTTTAATACGTGCAGCGCATGTCGAGGCGCAGAGGCACACGCTCGTGGACGAATCCAGTGGCCGAGCGTGCGCCGGCGCGGCCTCTGATTGGTGTGAGACCGGTTTTTGATTGCGGCACTTTTGGTTCGTTTCGATTGATCAGACCTTCACTCTGCAGCATTCATTCACGTCGCCACATTCGCAAGATGCGATGCAAGATTAGACAGGCTCCAGCATAGTGAAACACGATGCTGAGCGTAGTAGCAGCTGCCTCGACGTCGGGTATTGGAATCTTCAACCAGGCTGACACGCGCGTGGCTGTTCCGAAACTGTCAAGACGTCAGTCACTTTCGATGTGCGGTGGTGGTGGTCGTCGCTCGGATTCTATTCCGTCGATCCGGCCATTCCGATCGATGGCTGCCACTGTAAAATAGCCCACTTTCCCATGGATGCATTGCCCAGTAAGGCCGGCGCAGCCAGCCAGCCAGCCACTCAACTGCCGCCAAGCCTTGTCCTTTGCGCCGACCATGTCTGTGCGACCACCCGCCGCTCCGTCCGTATCGCAGTGATAGATAAACTCTCCCGCCATCACTCGGTTGCGACAACGAGAATCAAAGGGACGTTTACGGCCTCACAGGCACGCTTCTCCTCCATTCGCTCGCTCTCGTCTGGCTCTGATGAAAAGCGTGCAAACAAAATCCAAGTCCCGAAGGATGGTCATCATGTATGCGGCGAAACAGGAGTGGTGGTCCAAATGCCAAATCACCACCACCACCTTGAACAAACTGTACCGTCGGGATGAAAACCGCCACGCGCTTTGGAGCCACGTGCCGTTTGAAAGAGTCCCACGACTCAGTTGTCGTTCGTTCGTTTTTTGGATCCACGCGCGTGCACGCGTCTGTTCCCATTTTTGTCCAGTAAAATCGCTCGAAGGCACGCGTTTTCAAAAATGATAGCCAATCAGAGACGTCCAGCACTTCCAGGCACACGTTTTTTCAGGCAAATTGTGGTGGTCTCGTAGGTACAGAACATTTGTTTGCTCTTTCATCATGGACGCTGACCAAGGAGGTCCGACACGGACACGCGCGCGCTCCTTCTTCATGGCGGCACACAAGCAACAAAAGCAAACAGCCGCCGCTGCCGCCTGCAGGACAACGACCGACAGAATCCAAAATGACCGGTAAAGCACAGATCGCGTTCCTCCTCAACCCGGCGCCGAAGGCCCACCTCGCTCACGGCGCCTGCAGCCACAGCCATAGCCACCACCACGCACACCCGTACGCGCGGCCGCAGTCGCCCATGTCGCCGCATTCGACGGTGATGGCGACGACCCGCGACGTGCGCAGCCCGATCGCCTCGGGTACGCTCTTCTCCTCGCCGCTCATGCTGCTCGGCGCCTGCATCGCGCCGCTCGAGAAGGTCGCGACCATCAAGAAGGCATCAGCGGCAAAACTGCCGGCGTTCGCGGCGCTTAGTGACGCGACGAGCTCATGCTGCTCGAGCGACAACGACGACGAAGACGCCAAGTCCTCCGAGAGCCAGGAAGAAGAAATCGAAGAAGAAATCGAAGAAGAGGAAGAAGAGGAAGACGATGAGCAATCCAATGAAGAAGCCAGCAGCAGTGCCGCGACGCCACGCGCCGCTGGTGGTAAGGCCGCGCGCAAGGCCCGCACGCCGCCGTGCCAGGTGGACGGCTGCAAGAACATCGCGGTGTCACGCGGCTGCTGCGTGCGCCACGGCGGCGGCTCGCGCTGCACGATCACGGGCTGCACGAACCGCGCCAAGCTTTACAAGCGCTGCTTCCAGCACGGTGGCTTCAAGACGTGCTCTGCCGACGGCTGCACGCGCAAGGCCAAGCGCTACGGCCACTGCTGGTCGCACGGCGGCGGCCGCATCTGCGAGGTGCCCGACTGCGCCAAGGTGTCGACGCAAGGCGGACTCTGCTGGGCGCACGGCGGCGGCAACCGCTGCAAGCTTGAAGGCTGCAGCCGCCGCTCGTACCAGAAGTACGGTTACTACTGCATCGACCACGCCACGCTTCACGAGCAGACCCAAGTCTAGCTACTGTACCACTTGGGAAGTAGCAAGGACGTATTTAAGTATCAAGGGTATCTGTGGTAGCAGTGGTAGTGGCAGGCAGCAGTAGTATCAGTAGGCAAGTAGCAGCAGTAAAGTAGCATCAAAACAATTCAACACAATTCGACACTTTTTTTTATTTTGACTGGACTTGAGCATGATTCAGGGAGATGGCTACACTTGTTACTACTTTAGGCGAGCCAGAACGATCCAAGCCACATAGTTCTTCGTTTCGAATGGAGCTCTTCACATTACGGACCTGGCTGTGGCTGCTGCTGAACTATTACTGACTGTGGCTGCTGGTGCAGTTGGTACGGACACGTGCCCTTGTTGTGGCCCTCGGCGCGGTGGCACTTGTGACACTTGTAGATGCCGCGCTTGCGCTCCTCCAGCGGCCGGTTGCGCACGCGGCGCTTCTTGAGCGTCAGGTGTCCACTGTCCTGGCTACCGTCTTCCTGGCTGGCGTTATTGTTGTTGCTAGTACTGCTATTGTTCGCCTTGTTCACGAGACGCGCGGGTAGCAGTGTGGCGTCGCGCTGGATGGCCTCATCCAGTGGCAGCTCGAGGTACCGCCCCTTGAACGACGAGATGTAGTTGCGCACGAGATAGCACTCGTCAAAGTACTCGAAGGTCTGACTGAAGCCATTCGCAAGCTTCTGCAATGCCGCGAGGATGTGGCGGCACGGAATCCCCCACTGCATGCGGAACGCGCACGTGCACGTGCGGTGCTGCAGGTCCACGCGACGCTGCCGGATCTGCGGCTCGTTCGCGTTCCACACGAACGCCAGGTGCGGCGTGCTCATGGCCACGTTGTACATGGGCAACAGTTTCATTTCGTCCTGCATGAGGCGCTCAGCCTCGGGCGTCACCACGCGCTGCTCGCGCTCCCACTGCACGGCGCGCTCGTGGCGCTGGAACGTGCCGGTCATGAGGATGAGCGACATGGCCTTGAAAAACTCGAACGGCAGCTGGCTGCGAGGCGTCAACCCCATGGACTGTCCATGATCCACTGCAAATACAAAGGTCGTCTGCCAGCCGTACATCTTGCGCATCGCCAGGTACGGGAACAGCGCCCAGCGCTTCGGGTCCAGGCTCTTGACGTAGTGCGCTGCGGCAAAGTTGAGCTGCCCAAGTTGCCCCAGCGTCCCGAAGTACTCGCTCTCACTCTCGGCCTGCTGTGCTTTCCACACGAGCGCCTCTTGGTCGCCGCCACGCAACGTGATCGCCTGGTTCTGCTTCATGTCATCGATCAGGTGCTGCGTGCAGTACATCACGTGCGGGATCTGCTGCGTGGCGCAGGACGCCGAGAAGCCCCAGTGGCCGTTCGTGAACAGCGGGAAGCGCCGCAACGGAAAGCCGTGCGCGATAAGCTTCTCCAAGAACCACGTGCAGTGCTCGGGGCTCTCCTCGGGCACGAGCGCAATGGCATGCACGATCGAGTTCAGGTTGCCGTCGCGCCCCACGAGCACAAGCTCCGTGCCGTTGTAGCTCTGGTGCTGCATCTCGCAGCTGTCGACGCCAAGCACCGACTGGTCGTTCCACACGCCCGTTGGATCCATCGCTAGCACGGCACGCAGAAACGCCCCGTCGTCGTCGCGCTCCACGAAGCTCATCACGTGCGGGTTCAGCGCGCTCATCTGCGTCAGGTACGATGGCAGGCACTGCATGGACTCGAGCAGTTGTGCTGCCCCACCGGGGCCATGCAAGCCGTTAATGGTACTGCTGTTGATGCTTTCATTGTTGGCCTGGTGCTGGTTTTTGGCCAGTTCATCGAGCAGGTCCGTCTTGGCCTTGTACACCATGCTCTTGCTGCACACGAGCTGCTCCTGCTGCTTGAGGCGTTCCACGAGCACCGCCGACGATACGCGCGAGTCGTCCTGTACCGCGGCCTGCATGAGGTAGCTGCTCTTGAGCTGCCGCGCAGTGGGCTTCGCCGAGCTCGAGCAGTTCGCGTGGTTCAGGTTGCCCGACGTAATGTACCAGTACCGCCCGTTGATCTCCTCACCACCATTGCCACCACTGGCACCTGCCTCCTCGCCTTTGACGCCCGTAGCGTCATTGATGCCATTGCTATTGCTGTCGGCACGGCGTCGTGGGCGTTTCCGCGGCCGCGAGCACACGGCGTTGATGAGCCACGGACACGGCGTCTCGCTCGAACATACGAATTTCTTGTACGAGCCGCCGCTAGTCGCCACGAGCGCGCGCTTGCCGCTCTGCAGTGCCAGGTCCTGCACGTACGCTGTGAGTTCCTTGCCGCGTACCCACTTGAGTGCCTTGAGCACCGCCCATTGCTTCTCCAGTGCTGCCACGTTCGATTGCTGCTGCTGGTGCGAAAGGTGAGGCTCTGTCTGTGTCTGTATCGGAGGCTGTGGTTGGCGTTGCTGTTGTGGCTGCTGATAATGACTGTGCTGCTGCTGGTGTTGCTGAGTCGCCACTGGGGCCTCGTGCACTGCCGTCATCGGCATCGGACCCACGCTCATCATCGGGTGCGCGGTAATGACGCCGCCAGAGCCATAGCCATTGCTGATACTACTGCCAACGCTAGTGTTCGTGTTGAGCATGTTGGTCCCCATCGCCATCATCGTCATCGGCAAGGACGCACTCGCAGCGCTTGACGAGTAATAGGGCGCATGTGGTGGCGCAGCAGCGGCTGAGCTGACGACCGGGAGCCCCGTGAGCGCCTGCGTGAACGACTGTGACACCATGCTGCTGGTGGTGGTGATGATACTGGCGCTGGGGCTGTAGCCAGTGGCATTGCTGCCTATGGCATTAAAGCTGCTGGTGTTGCCGTCCTGCGAGGGCATGTTGTTCATCGCATGAACTCCTCGTGGCTGCGGTCGTGATGGAGCTCCTGCCGTTGCGGATGGATTCACTCGCGTGGCCATCTCCGCCTCGCTTTTTGCGAAGTCAAAACGCGAGATGGCAACATTCCAAAACCCGCGCGCTTTTGACAAAACACCTCGTTTTCAAAATAGAAAAACCTTAATAGTAAAACCTTATACTGAGGCTAAAAGCAAATCGTACTTTTTGGGTCAGCAGGTACTGTACTGTACTGTACTGTACTGTCCTGATTGACACCGATGGCAAACACCAGGTAACATGCGCAACGGAATCCTCCATGCCAAGCAATTTGAAGGACGTCGCCACAGCACTGCGCTGCATCCCGAGACGAGTGCGCAACAACATGTGTACGGATATCACTTATGTATATATTGCTGCGTTCAAAAAGATTCTTTGTGTGCATTTCACACTCTCCAGGCGTACTGCTAGGTTGCAATGCAGAGCTTATCACTGGAAGCGTGAGGCCATCAACATCAACGAGCTCATTTACTAAACCGTACTGTCGGACGAGTCGTCCTCAAACTCGGACTCGTCCTCGTCTTCTTCTTCGTCGTCGACGGAGCTCTGCGAGTCATCGCTCTCGTCAAAAGAGGAACCATCAGTCGGGAGCTCCACGTTACTGTCGCTGTCGTCCGATCCGGAGCCGGAGTCGGAGCCCGAGCTGGGCAGCTCACAGACGCCAAACGTCTCGTTCTTGCGCACGCAAATGCCGCCGTCGCGGCACGGGTACATCGATGGGTCGATGCTCGCGTTGTACGCGCACTGCTTGCCCATGGGCGTGACGTAGAACTTCTGGTGCGTGCCGCTGTGCACGCGCACGCGGATGTGACTCGCCTGCTGCGTCGCGGAGCTGGTGGAGGCGGCGACAGCGGCCAGGAGCACGAGCGCGATGGTAGTGAAGCTCTTCATTGCTTGTAGTTGTGGAGGAAGCTGTTGGTCTGCTGCCGCTTGTGCTGCTGGTCTGGTGGTCGATTGGATTGTGAGTGAGCCTGAGGGGAGCAACTCAGGAGGATCAATGGGAGGCATCTCCCGATGGTGGTGTCCTTTCCTACCATTTGAGATGATCTGAGAAAAGTGCACGGCGATCAGAATATCCACCACAAAATCATTATCGATCCAGAAGACACAGTTTTCACAATACGCGGTCAAGCGAAGGCTTTAGAATTGCTGTGCAGCTCCCAATTGACCCTCTTTCTGATGTGAATTATATATTTACACCTTTTTTTATAAATGATGCTTTTTCCAATACACGATGCATTTCCTTTGCAATTATGCTCGATTCACTCGTGTCTTTCACCTCTTTTGGCACTGATTTATTCAGTCTCACAGTATTTTATTCCGTATTATAATAACCTCTATGAAATAATTCACTTGAAGTACTTTTACCTTTCACAACGGATAACAATTCTCAAACGCTCGTGCAATTTCTTGCCAAGAACAAGCATCAGCACCTTCGCCTCGCACCAACGGAGGACTCGTCGATACTTCATGACAAGATATGTGAGCAAGTGCACGAGCCTTCCTCTACGACCACATCTTGACTGTGTGCGCCAATTTCTTTGTGTGTTAACGAATGAAGTTGTTATACTAGCAAGTGCCCACTCGCCTTGCCTACTACGTGTGACACCGACCTCAGGCCAAAAGCACTGGAATCCTCCTGACCGTTTGTGTTTTACTATACCGGAACTCTTCACGCTCTTCGCGAGTTCATTGTTATGTATCACCCAAGCGAGAGCGCGATGACGGCCGCAGCAGCAGCGAGCCCACCGGCTGTGAGCGAGTCCTCCTGCGTCTGGCGGCGCAGCTGCATCAGGTACTGGTTCTCCTTGCGCTGCACGAAGGTCATGGGGCACGGCTTGGGCGCCTTGCGCACGAACTCGTTGAGCTCCTCGAGCGTCAGATACCGCACGGCGCAGCCGTCCACGTAGCGCAGCTCAAAGGACGCGTCCACCCCGGCGTTCTTGAGCGAGCCGGCGCACGCGCGCACGTACACGGGCGGCGGCGGTGACGAAAATTCGAACGGGATGCCATGGCTGATGTTGTGCGCGAGCTGCAAGCTCGCCATCTTGGCGTCAAAGTCTTGCTCGCAGATCGGCTCCCCCCGTGCGCGCACGAGCACGTACCCGGGGCGGATGTCGTCGCGCGTTGTCTTGGTCACAATCACGCGGCGCGACGTCTCCTCGATGCCAAAGGTCACGCCGAGCGCGTCCGCGCCCCAGTGGATCGTGACACTGTGTGGCGAGCTCTTGAGCCGCACGAGCTCCAGGCCGATGGACTCGCCGTCCCAGTCATACTGCACGATCAGGTCGTCACTGCCGTCCGTCGACACGAAGCTCTGCGTCTGTGAGCGGTCCGGTCGCGTCGCCATTGAATCTGCTGCTACTGTGGATGTGATGGTGGTGGGGAGTACGTACGCACGTGACTGTGGCTGGGGGTGGGGAGCACGTGTGTCGGGACGGATGTGGAGGCCGTGTGCGTGTGGATACAGCGAGCGGCTTTTTCTCTGGCTTCGTGGGGGCGACGAGTGTGCGAGACTGGGTGTGTTGTTGCTCAAGTCATTGAATATGTATATCCGTATAATGCTAGTTTTAGTAGAGTATTAGCTGTCACTTGTATCAATTACCCGATGCTCTGGTCGATCCGACTGGACTCATGCCGGATAAAAGGAATTGCAAGAGAAGTGTATACTGTCGCATTGGCAACGCATGGTGACAATCAGGAAGGCAAAAAATGATGCACTGGCTGCGGAGCAACCGGCGCGCGCTCGCCGCCGCCTTCACGCAGCAGGCGCGTCTTGCGGCCCACCGCACTGCACGCTCATCAGCACCAGCTGCTGTGGTAGGCGGCGATGCCCATCGTCTGCTGCTCTTGACGGCCAAACAGACGCGCGGCTTTGCGATGCACGCGTCGATCGCCAACCAGATGGACCTACTCGCGAGTCGTTATGACGAGCTCTCGACTGAGCTCTCCAAGTACGTGCTGATGCTATAGCATTGTCATGGGTGTGCACTGTGAGCTATGGACTTAGTGATGTGTCGTGTCGTTGTGACTTGCATATATAGTAATGACGGAAGCTTCTCAGCGGACAAGATCACGAAGCTCTCGATCGAGATGGCGGACCTCGAGCCCAAGGTGCTCGCAGTCAAGGAGCTGCGCGCTAAGCAGGCGGCCGTGAGCGAGCTCGAGGAGATGATCGCCGAGCAGACGGGCGAGACGGATCCCGATGCCATCGAGCTGCGCGTCATGGCCGAGGACGAGCGCCGCGAGCTGCTCGCAGACATCGACGGCCTCGAGGCCACTGTCACTGTACGCCCCCTATAATGGATAGCCTATCATAATGACCACCGCGTAAGCTAACTGTGTGTATGGGGTTATGTTCCTATACCTACAGCGCCTCATGCTTCCGCGCGATGCTGACGACGACAAGAGTTCGATCCTCGAGATCCGCGCTGGCACGGGCGGCGACGAGGCCTGCTTGTTCGCTGGAGACGTGCTGAAAATGTACCAGAAGGTGGCTTTGTCCAAGGGCTGGAAGTTTGAGATCCTGAGCATCACGGAGACAGACCTGGGCGGCTGCAAGGAGTGCGTGTGCGCGATCAATGGGCGCGGTGCCTATGGGCGCATGAAGTTCGAGAGCGGCGTGCACCGCGTGCAGCGCGTGCCCGTGAATGACGTGCGCGTGCATACGAGCGCGATCTCGGTAGTCGTGCTCCCCGAGGTCGAGGAGATCGAGATGAACATTGACCCGAAGGACCTGCGCATCGACGTCTACCGCGCCAGTGGTGCCGGCGGGCAGCATGTGAACACGACCGAGAGTGCCGTACGCATCACGCACCTGCCCACGGGCATCGTCGCGGCCGTGCAGGACGAGCGCTCACAGCACCAGAACAAGGCCAAGGCCATGAAGATCCTCTGTGCGCGCGTCTTTGACGGCATCCGGCGCGCGCGCGACTCGGAGCGCCACAGCCTGCGCAGCTCGCAGATCGGCTCGGGTGACCGCTCCGAGCGCATCCGCACGTACAACTTCCCGCAGAGCCGCGTGTCGGACCACCGCGTGAACGTCACAGTCTTTGGTATTGAGCGCATGCTCAACGGCGAGTTGATCGACGACATTGTCGATGCGCTCGTGGTCGAGGAGCAGAACACGCTGCTGCAGCAATTAGAGTAATTCGAGCAAGTCGTGAACAAAACGAGCAAGCAAGCAACAAGTTGTTGTAAATTGAATAGAGGACACGCAAATTGTTGCTGCTGTTGTTATTGCATGGATCACACAATGTTATTGTTGTTTGGTGTTGCTAGAATTCGTTCACAATGTTATTGTTGTTGGTGTGATGTTGCGTGCGCTCCTGTAACTCCTCGCGCTCGCTCTCCCTTATTATCTTAAATAATGATCGTGTATATGTATGCCCCTTGGTGCATGTCCCACACTCCTGTCGAGCATGGCTTGGCTCTCGCGTGCTGCCGAACCTGTTCATGTCTTTAGTCCTGGGGCTCAACAGACACGCGCACGTCACGCAACGCACCAAAGGAAAACCGCCGGTCGGCCTTCTTGTTCTTCTTGCTGCCGCCGCCGCCGCCGATGCGCGACGTGCTGTGGCGCAACTGTTGCTGCTGCGAGTTGCGCGGCTCGTCGTTCTCGATGCGCGGCATGCTCTGGTAGGACGTGAGACGCGCGTACGGGTCATTGTTGCTGCGCTTGACGGTCGCGTACTGTGCGCCGATCTCAAAGAAGCTCGTGAGTAACGTGAGTAACGAGCACTTTTGCAGGTAACAGCGCTCCATCTGCACGCGGCTGCAGAGGTTCAGGCGCAGCACGAGCTTGACGAAGAAGGTTTCGAGTTCGTTCGCGCGCTCCTCGAGCTTGGTTTTGGTGTGCAGCAGGTGCTTCTTGGGGAACTTGTCGCCTTCGAGGCCCGCGAGAAAGTGGCAGCGCTCGGTGCACGTGGCCTCGTTTGTTGCGATGAGTTCACGCAGCTTCTGCCAGAACTCGCGGATCTCGCTGTAGCGCCGCTGCACGCGCCAGCGCACACGGCCGCATGTCACCTGCAGCACGTAGAGCCACTTGCCGTCGGGCGCCACGCGCAGCTCCGCGATGCCCACGTGCAGCGTCGTGAGGTCCGCCACGTCGAGCGTCGCGGCCTCTGGGTCACAGCTCAGTTTCTTGGCGCGCACGGCGTCGAGGTCGATCACGGGCTCGTCTGCGCTGTAGGTCGGGCACGTCGGGTACATTGTTTGTTTGTTTGTGTATGGGTGCGGCCAGTCGGTACGCTTTGCTTGCTTGCTTGCTGCTTATTTGTGTTGGTAGTGGAGCTTGCTTTGCGTGCTTGCGGGTCGGTTGCGTTATGAGGGCGTACGCGAATGCGATGCAAAAGCAAGCGAGGCGACAGCGACCGTTCACAACCCGAATCGTTGTGTCTGCGGAACCCTGTCGCTCCTCCCAAATCACCGAATTACCGAGTCATAGTTTTGCTTGGCTCTTAAAATTTCGCAAAAAAAATCACGCGTCTGATTGGCTGAAAGGATCGAAGGAGCCAATCAGCGTGCAGGTTGAACTTTTGAGCTTTTCTGAAAAGGAGAGGGTTTAGTCGATCTGACCACAAAAGGCCCAAAAAGGGTGAAGTTGATTTCGAGCGCGTGACAGCGACGGTGTGGCACAACACGTAGGTGAGCTGTTGGTTTGACAATTCGGGGCGAGACAATCACAAACAAGTGCATGCTAATTCTCTACAAGCACGCTTTCAGTTCTGCGGCGATTCTGAGCGCTGGTAGTTGGCGACACTCGCTGTTGGACACGACAAATATCCGAGCTTACAGATCTATGCGATAGAAAACTCAGTTCAGAAAAAAGTTGTGTCACATTAATACGGTTCTCACCTCCTGGTTGTGTTGTATGCACGTGTTTGCTTCGCATTTGTTCACGGTTGCGCGCATTTATTCGCTCACTTGAATATCTCAAAACTAGTTCTGCTTGCTCGCTCAAATTGTGTGTTCGTGTCCTGCTGCCTTGCTTGTCTGTTCCCAGTTTGCCGCATTTTGCTGGAACAGTGCGTGCGTGGCAGAGCCGATCCGAATGGACCAAAGCGTCGATTCAAAAGATCCCTCTGTCTTCAGCACAGGGAACTTGGCTGAAGCTCATGGCCTTGCGCTCTTTATGATCCACCATCTATCTACACATATGGCAAGGGTATGAAGCGCACAGCCGCTCGTTGCTGCTGGCCCCGACTGATTGACTGACTGACGTATGCTGTCCATGTGGTGTGTAGTTTTGGCAGGTGGAAGTGGTCAACAAACATCCGTCGCCCCAGCAGCCGCGGCCCAAGCAGCAGATGACGAGCAGCAGGCGCTTCGGGAGCTCCTTTGTCGCTTTGGTGGCAGAGAGCGATTTGAAGCCAAATGAGGCCGGAAGGATCCCTTCTGGGAGTTATCAGTACGTGCATAGAGAACGGCTTGCCTTGCCTTGCACAAGCATTATTGTCCAGAACTTGGGAAGTATTGTTGCTCCGGTAGCCAGATATAATGGACACCTCGTCAAAGAATGATCCCCCACCCCACATACACACATACACATACACACACAACTCGGATTCCACCACATTTTCAACACCTCGCACAGAAATCGCGTTCGCGCTCGAAAGCCAAATTCTTCTTTGGATCTCACGCGAGGATCCACGGAGCAGCACTTGACGTCCTGCGCGGGCGAGTGACAGTGCAACAGCGCAGCTTTGGTATAACAACAGCCACAGCAGTTTGTCGGTTGGACGGACAGACTTGTCCCCAATGCGCGAGACAAGGTGTTGCACCTTCGCGCAAGCAAGCCAGCAAGCAATGCTTTCGAGTCTGCGGCGGCATGGGCATCGAGCGAAGTGTAAGATGGGGAGCTCGTTCAGTTCAGAAAAGCGGCGTCCCAATCCATTGCTTCGCATGTGTGTGCCAAAATAGGCGAGCTCGCTCGGTTTCGCGCTTGTGAAACACTTGCTTGCTGGAACTTGCGCAGTGGAGCTCAGTCCAAGCGTCGATCCGTCTCTTGTACAGAGGGGTCAACATGATTTGATCCTAAAACAGCCGCAATGGAGATGTTATAAAATCCGACCAGAAGGCAGCTCATCATCACTGCCACATGCACCCTACGCTGATGAAGCGTGATTGGCATCAGGAGCCTCACTGAAAACTGGTCACCACGCGTCAACTGTAAGACTCAAAACAGCACACACATCAGCGTTTTGTTCAATCAGATGGTCATGCCTTTTGCTGGTGTTGGGGTCTAGATCCTAATCTCTGGCAGAGAGAGCGAGCGCACGTTGGGGCCAGAACAGGACGGAAGATGAGACCTTTGACAAAGAGAGAGCGCCGGAAGGAAGGATCCTTTTATTGTATAAGGGGAGGCCCAAGCGATCTCCCTCTCAAAAAAAAGAGCTCTTGGGCATGGCTCGGGCGCGCAGCTTTGTCTCTCTGCTATGGCTTAGATCGTCTCCAGAGTTGGGCTTCGTTCCAAGATGGATGGTCGCCCATATACCTACTGGGCCAAGAGCGGGCTGCTTATGGTCGTGTCAGACGCGAACTCGCCAAGAAATTGTCAGAGAAGCTCTCAGTGAGTCGACACCTTTGTAGAAAGGCTTGCTTCTCACGGTCGAGAACGAGCGTTTATTACGCCGTCTGCGCCACAACAGTAGTTGAGAAGAAAGAACCATGCACTCGTGTGCGATCGTCCGTCCAGTTGAGCCCCGTTACCCTTTACAAACAACCAAAAACAAAAGCAAAACTCGACTCGAAAGACCAGCCTGGGTTCTCCAGACGATCTCGAAATCCTCTCAGTCTTCCTCCGTGTAGCTGTGACAGGCATACTCCCGGTTTCGTGAGTCATGCAAGACTCAGCTCTGTGCGCTTGCTTCAAAGGAGACATTGTCGCGTGGCACAAGTGAGCACCAGGAGGGGAAACCGTTCCCACCCCTCTTTATGTCGACGACCAGCGAGAATTGCGTCTGGTGAGGGTTCAAACAGCTTCGGTCGACGATTATCAGGTACTCACTCGATCATGCATCTCCACTCTCGATCAATCCTTGGGCCGATGGATGAAATGGTGGAGCGCTCGCTGCAGCAGGGCAAGGTCCGGCGCCACCTCCTTCTCTTTGACACGGCTCGTTGCTGTCGCTCTTCGAACTTCGTCTATCGATGGGCTGTCGCCATCACGCTTTGTTTTGATGGTCCTCGCGAACGCTAGTGATGCTGAATTCGCTGCGACCTGCTGCTGTTTCTCTGTCTGAAGCCGCTGCGTGAGCTCGTTCAGCTCGGCCTGGCGTTGCAGCTTGACCTGCATCGCCATCTTGTGGGTCGCTCCATGGGAATTCCTCCGTCCTCGCTCGCGCTTTTCATGTGCTAACTGCAATTCCGCCTCTCGCTGCATTTCCGAAGCTAACTCTCGCTCCTCTTGTTCCCGTTTCTCCGCGATGCACACGTAAATGGACTCTTGCGGGTTCGCCAAGCGATGGCGCACGCCATCAGACAATGTCGTGGAGCCAGCAACAGTCAGCGTTTGTGTTTCGGCGTGCTTGTCTTCGTTGTTGTTGCTGCTGCTAACGGTGGTGATCGACTGAGATGGCGGTGAGGTGGGGATCACGACACTGTTGAAACGCTTCCACCTCTTTGACGAAACTTCTTCTGTTGCTACCGCCTGTTGGCTGGAGTCCGACGATGAGAGCCGTGCTGGTGTCCTTGATCCGTTCTCTATCATCCTACTGCCACTCTGCTCGCTTCTCATATCATCTGCCGACACTGACGGCCGCACGTCGCTGTAGATCATGCGCAATCGCTCCTGCTCGACGTCAAAGAGTAGTTCTGTGTAATCCTTTTTCATCTTATCGGCGTACAGGCGGTCTTCAAAGTACACCTTGTCGCCGCACTGCTTCTCGAGCTCGGCGAGCGCTTCGCGACACATGTCGGACGCGAAATTCAGCTGGTAGAAGAGCGAATCGCGCTCCTTCTGCTCGGTCAGACGGTGCGTGGACAGTGACCGGAAGTGGCGTCGCGGATCGCTGGCCACCAACTCAAACTTCCACAGGTTCGCTAGCGCAGTCTCGCGCTTGGTCACGTAGTGCAGAACTTGTTCCCAGAGCACGACGGCCATCTGGAAACGGTCGTAGTGGTCGGCGTGCGTGTACTTGAGCACCAGATCGAGCTTCGCCTTGGGTTTCATCTTCAGCGTCGCCAGCACGGCCTCCATACGTCTTTGCAGGTCCACTCGCAGCGGCAGCGGCGTGTTGTTGGTTTCACTCCCCAGTTGCGCTGCTGTCGCGAAAGGTAACCCTAAAGTCGCATTCTTCCTGTGTGGCAGTAACGAATCCTCGGTGGCATTGGACGACTTCAGGTACTTATTTACGATGATCTCCTTCGCGGTGTCTTGGTCCAGCAGCTTGCTCTTGCGTGGTGTGGTGTCCGAGAGCGACAACATGAGACTATCGAGCGCCATCTTGCGCGCTCGCGTGGTATGACTATCAGGCTCGTCGTCATCTCCAGTTGCTCCGTTCTGTACGTCATCACTCTGTGGCTGCTTCGCTCTCGATTTCTTCCGCTGTGGGTCTCCGCTCCCTTGAGTCTGGAACACTGCAATCTCGTCCAGATCCAGCTCGTCGCTGTCATTCTCGTCTTTATCGTCAGTTTCGTGGTTTGTTGACAAATGACTTGCATTTCCATTTCTTCCCTTGCGATCGGCATAGAAACTAGATTCCGAGACGAAACTCGCCCTCGAGAACGGCAGGTGACCGAGGCTCAGCACTGTCGCCGAGTTGCTGGTCGCCGACGAGGATGTCGAGTTCAGCATATTCTGCATACTCGACGAGCCGTGGAGCTGTCTTCTGCTGCCATTATTGGACTTCTTCCTGGCGTCGCTGAACTGCGCGAGGGTCATCGGTCCATTCTCAGCGTGCTGGGCGTTCGCTCCGGTGTGATGTGAGTCGCCTGTAAATGTAGCTCCACGGGACAGATGCGATGTGCCGTGCGGGTGCGATAGTGATTTCTCATTGGCTGTGGCGGGGGTGTCCCTTCCAGCAGCTACATTGCGAGATTGCTCGCTCTGCGACGGTTTGTTGTACGTGCCGCCGAGAAACTGGTGGTGGAAGCACACGGACCGCAGGTTCTCCTTTATCAGCACGTTCTTCTTCTCAAACAGCAGACATGTCGACGAGAGCGAGGACGATGAGAGGAAGTCCACCATAGCACTTGTGTCGGGGAACGATGGTGCCCACTCGCTGAAGATCGAATCATCGAGCGACTCCATCTGGAACGCGATCGGCTGCGCCCACTTCAAGCGGAAAGTGTGTGCAATGCTACTTGAGCCACTCGTACCGTCGCCTCGCATTGGAGTCTCAAACGAAGGGTAATACTGGATCGTACTGCCTGGGTACTGGTTCAGTTTCGGCGGCGGGTCTGGATCCTTGGAGCTGGGCTTCCCTGAAAGGTCCGGCTTCATCTTGTCTTGCTTGTTGACCACTGCGACCTCGCTATCACTTACAGCAGTGGTTCTTGATACAACCTCAGGTTCTTGTAGCTGCTGCTCAGCCGGTGGACGGATCTGGGTTCTCTCCTCTCCTACAAGGTACTTTTGCAAGTACGCTGCCTGCACCTCCTTGAACACCGCCACGTTCTTCTCCCTCGCGGCTGCGCCTGCTGCAGTGTACGGTCGCATCGGCGACACCACCGACGTGTTAACGTGTGCACGCGCACTCGCAGCCGGTGAGGACGACGGTCTCTGTTGTTGCTGCTGCTGAGCCATGAGCAGAAGCTGACGACTCTTGGAGCCACCATAGAGCTTTTGCAGTACAATGTCGAACGCGACGCGGGACAGCACGAGCATTTTCGCACCTGGAGCCTTGGCAAACAGCGTCGACCTCCATACTTCGGTCTTGCTCAGCATCCCCAGCTCACCAAAGTACGATGCAGGTGGAGCTTTGGTCTGTCCAGGCTCAGGCGAATCGACAGCAGCAACAGTCGGATTGTTGGCTTCAGGCGACACGACATCCCCAGCAGCACTCTTGGGCTCCTTGGTCAGCTGTGGTATGAAGTCGAGCTTCCCGTCCATCACGACCACCAGCTCGTCCATCAACGCACCTTTTTCAATCACTTTCTGGCCCTGTACACACGTTCGCCACTTGGTCACGCGCACAAACTCGATGAGTTGGTCGATGGTGAGTCCCGCAAAGAGTGGCATCGTCGTAAGCACGGGCAGCAGCCGCTTGAGGTGCCGCAGCGTCTCTTCGCGCGTGAACGCGTTCTCCGGTGGGTCTTTCCACACGGGGAACGTCTCGCGGTTCTTGCTGTAGAGGAACGCCATGAGCTTCTCGTGGATCAACTCCTCCATCTGCTCCGACACGAGTTGCTGCGGGAGCAGGTCGCTCGTTGACACGCTGAAGCTGTCGCCATGCACACTACCGCCACTGCCGCTCAGCTGGCGACTTTGCCACTCGAGTGCCAGCACCCGCTCTAGTGCGTGCATCTTAAAGAAATGTGCCGACTTGATCGGCTCCATTTCCGAGTGTCGGTCCCAGAGCTGCGAGCTGTGCGCCATATTGCTCTGGCTGGTCTCAGTATTAGCCTTGTTGCCTCCATTACCTTGAGCTGCGAGCATTCTGGTCTTGCGCCGCAGCGTCTGCGTGCGCACATGCTGCTCGTCACGCTTCTGTCTGCGCTTCTTCTTCCTGCGCTCGGCGTCTTTCATCTTGACGATCTCCAGCAGCTTCTCGATCGTCACCTGGCGTCGCAACTCGAGCTTGTAGATCGATTCGAGACGCACCGAGTTCGCCTGGCGGTTGATCAAGCCCTGGGCCACGCTGCGTCGCACCATGCTATGAACTTGCTGGTAGAGCGTCTCACCCATCACAAACGCCACGTGGTGCAGCTGGCTGAACACGAGCCGCAGCTTGGCGTAGTTCTTGCCCATTCGCTTCTTCAACACGCGTTCTCTACGTGCCAGGCGCTCAGTCACGCTCTCTTGCTTACCGGGGCTACCGTTAATAGCGCCAGAGCCGTCAAAGTCTTCATCATCGCTTCCCTCGTCGCTCTCGCCCAGCGTCAGCGACAGCTTGCGCCGTGCGCTCTCCTCGCCCTCGTCCTCGTAGTTCACGAGCAGGAAGTCGCGCAGCTGGTCCGGACGCGCGCGCAGCCTCTGCATCAAGTGCACGACGTGTAATTGAAGCTGGTTGCGCCACGCCACACTGCTTGACGATGATGCAGAAGACGATGACGAGGTGTCGTCACGTTCCAGTGAACCACCAATGCCGCCGGTGTTATTAGCATCGCCATCCACGACCCCTGCTGCTACTGTTGCTGCGGACAATAGTGAAGCGCGTCGCTGCTGCTGCCTGAGCGCCGACGCCGTGCTCGGCCGCGCCGTCACGGGCGTGAGAGGGTAGTCGCACCGGCGCGCGTCCTTCACGGGGAAGCACTGCGTCGCACAGCTCGGGTCATCGCCGAACTCCACGAGCTGCTCGCTGATGCGGTGGTGGCGTCGCGCCGCGCTCTCCAGCAGATCACGCACCTGGGCGACGTTCACCGAGGGCGGCGCCACTGAGGACGAAGGAGAGAGTGGGGTGGTGTCGACGGCATCCTCCATTCCCAAGACACAGCCAATACACACAAAGAGGGAGAGCACCTGGGTCTGCAGTATGCACCTACCTGTGTACCTGTATGTAGCTGGCTGAGGTGGTCTCTTACGAGCGCGTGGAGCTCCGATCGCTCGCGGTCAGTGGTCGCATGATCTGTCGGTCGCTCCGTTTTGGTGACGGTGCTGTTTCCGATTGTGATATGTGGCGGATTTCCTTAAAAGCGTGAAATTTGAAGAATTCAAAAGTGTTTTTTGCGTTTCAATTGGATTTGTGAGGGAAAAGGTGGGAGGAATTCAAGGCGAGAAGCGAGCGGCTCTATTGGACCCATGCATGCAGCGCATGAGAGTGAAGCTCATCGCGTGCGTCAACCCCCAGGTAGACGCAGCAACCTTCTGCAGAGTGCGTATACATTTGGTCATCAAACAGCGACACCTCCGGATGTTAGGTGCGTGGACTTCCTTCACGAGGCTTTTTTTCCGTAGAGTTATCTGCTGAGCATGCTGTAAATATTGATGCGCCCGGACGTTAGGTATCTTAGCCCTTGCGCAACATTGACGAGGGAGTCCATGTGGAAACCGGAGGGGATTCAGGATTACGGCCCAGGAATGAAGGACGAAGTACTGCAGGCGAGCGAACGAACGAGTGAACGGTAGCGTTGGACGGGTTGACTTTCGTTGAGTACATGTCAGCGACACTCGTGCGAGTTGTAATCAGTATTCTTAACATTGCTCGCTGCTTGAAGAGTGAGCAGACGGGGACGGCAATCCTGTCCACTGCTGGAAGCTCACTGCGTCAAAGCAACGGCTCCATCTGTTCTTGCTGGCTCCTACGCGGGCGTGAAGTTTATCTCCTGCCTCGTCTTTTGGTATTGACTGGCTGTACTGTCAAGAGAAGTCCGAGCTCCAAGTACCATTAGTTGCAGATCGAACCCGAGGCGCTGTGGATGAACGGGCAGGATTACGGTCCCAGAACGAAGGGCACCTCATGCTGGAGACCCACACGCCTCGTAATCAGTGCTTAGACTGTGTGGTCTATGATCACGCAAGAGATGTTGTTGATGAGCTCACCTGGGCTGTCTTCATTGAGCCCTTGACTTTGGAGGTGAAAAGATACCTTCTGCCTGCCCATGGACCACCAAAGCAATGAGTAGAGTGAGAGATTAAGCGGTCGCTCCATATACGAACGAGTCGTGAATGTTCCCCATGGAGACCGAGAGAGAGAGAGAGAGAGGCAAGGGGTCAACTGCTAGGTTGCCACGTCAGGTCTCCGGTTCACAAAAAGCGGTTCACAAGGCGACCAACACTCACATGGTACACATCACAGCCATTCTGGCTACAATGTTTACTTTTAGCCTTTTGTTACTGTGAAAATGTATACTTATGAAAATATGGTTGGAATGTTCGTTTCGTCCTTCGCACACTAGTTATTACTAAAACGCCTTTTCGATGACCACAGCAGAAAGTCCTGTAAAATTTTATATTTCACAAAAAAGAAAGCGAGACAAAGAAAGGGGGGAGAGAAATGCACACTCACCACCCACTCCTCACAATCACTCAGCTTCCTTTTTCCCTCCCGCTGTCCAGTCCTGAAAAAGAGCGGCAAGGCTCGCAGTCAAGCAAGTCGCTACGACATTAGCCCACACAACCACCATTACGATCACTACGACCGCGTCCACACACGCGCCGCCGCCGCTGCCGCACACGATGGGCGTGCCGGCCAAGGATACGCGCTTCCTGCGCAAGCTCTACCTGATCCTCAAGGAGGAGGACGCGGACGTCGTGAGCTGGAGCGAGGACGGCCGCGCGTTCGCGATCCTCGACACGGCGCGCTTTCAGCGCGTGATCAAGAGCAAGTACCACCTCAGCAGTCTCTGCACCTTCCGCCAGAACCTGCACGCGCACGGCTTCTCCGAGATCGAGCAGCTGTCGTCTTCGTCTGATAACACTATAAGCACAAGTACAAGCGAGGACTCCAAGGCAAACGTCAAGTGCCCAGCAACTGCCGTAGTGAGCGACATCCCGGAGACGTACTTCCACCCGTTCTTCGTGCGGGGATATCCAGAGTTCCTCGAGAGAATCTCGTTCGATCCGAGCGTTAAGTTCCGCTGCCAGGAGTGCAAGCGCCAGCCGAACGACGCGGGTACAAAATGCACATTCAGGAAGAATTCGTTTCGGACCACGCGCGCCGAGGCGGCGATCGCGATCTTGGCAAACGCGGGCGATGTCGTAGCGGCTGCGACTCACTCTTCCCCTGTGCATCACGCGGCTCCGGTGGCGCAGAACTCAGCCACGACCTGCACACCGACAGGTCGATCGCCATTGATGGTCCACGTTGGTGGGCCACGCCACCACCAGCAGCAGCGCGACGCCAACGAGGCATCGCAGAAGAAGGCAAACCCACCAAGCGCTAGCACCAGCCTGGCATTCGCCGGAGGGTTCCTGAGACCGTCGGTATCAAGTTTGTCGAGTGAGCTAGCTAGTGGTCAGCAAACAGAGCACTCCGCGCGAACGGCTCCTCCAGCTACACAGTCTATAAACAAGAAGTCCAAACCAAACTCCGAGTCGCTGATGGTGCGCCTGTCATTCGGGCGTAAGGACGAAGTTCGAAGCGAAGGAGCCGTGCATGCTGATCTAATGGCGGAACTCGCAGCCCGAGTGGCGCAGAAACCATTGGCGACGACTAACGACAAGGGAGTTACCAGCTCGAATGCAATTACGAAAAAGGGTACGATATCCAAGCCCAGAGCTTCTCGGAAAACCACCTCGGCCGCAGCTTCAAAGCCAGTGGCTGCGATGTCGTTGAAGCGGATCAGTCCGTCACCAAGCGAGCATGACGCCTCGGGCGACGACCAACTTGGCCGTCCTGGATCATTTTCCGCGCCTAGCCAAGTCAAGATCACTGCGTTTCCGACATCAGTCTACTCGCACTCCAATGCGGCTTTCTCTAATGTATACTCGCAGGGTGTCCCACAGCCACCGGCTGCTTCCAGTCGCTTCAGCTTGTCGAAAGAAGCCGCGTCGTCCGTAACGCCATCATCTTCTTCTGCGTTCACAACCTGGAGTTCGGGCCAAGGATCACGCAGCAAGGAGGCTCTTTCGACTGGAAACCACTCTGAGCGCTCGAACCCGCAGGTGCCACGGAACGACGTTGTCCAGCGTGTGAGCAACATTACCTCAAGTACGGAACAAGCGCTAGCAACGCAGAACTTCGCCACTGTCAAGGCAACGCTGAGTCAGGCGCAAGCACAATTTAGTCAACCACTTCGGCAAAGCGAGTCTGGAAGGAACAACATCGAACAGCATGCAAGCTCGATCCCGACGGAGAGCGAATCGGTTCCGTACGAGCACTCTACTCGCTGGAGTCGTCACAAGATCAGCTCGCTTACGTCAGGAAGTACTGGTCGCGACCAAGAACAGAGGTCTGCGGACGCTGAGTCACTGTCCCGTGATGTTCCTTCACCTTCAACCCGCTCACAACAAGCGAAACCTGCGTCTCCAGTATACAAGAACCGACGCTTTGACCCGACGAGAGACGAATACAAAGAGGTCGAACAGGTCGTACAGTCTGGAACCAGGCAGCAGTCTGTCGTGAAAGCCGTTGAGCCAGCAGTGCTGGTGATTCCGAAGAGGCAGTCAATGCTCTCCGGTCCCGTGATGACGCAGCTCTCGACGTCGGCTGCGACGAAGCGCATCGCAAACCTAACGGTGATGCCATCGATCCAGCCTCCGATGAGCGTGACGTTGAGCATTGGAGGACGGCGGAAGCCTAGAAGCAGCAATGGTGCATCAAAGAACGACTCACAGACGGAGCAGGAGTCGAGTCGAAAGCGAGCGCGTGCGAGTTCTTCAGTGGTGTCCACGACCCGCCGAGATGGAGATGAAGCGCAGGGGGTGAATGCGAGGGGCCCCAGCTCTGGGGCTGCTGCGCGATCGTTTTCCACTAAGGATCTACACTCGGGAACATTAGCTGCTGATACTGAAATGGTCGATGCGAGCGTCGAACGAGCTTCCATGAAGCGGCCTCGACCTACCGCAGCAGCTTCAGCAAATGCGACGCCACCTCAGCAGAAATTGACACCACCACGAGGCAGGAAGTTGCGCGCAAAGCTCGTCGCGAAGCCGAAAGGAGGCGAAGGTACCGACGAGCAGGCCGGTCTCTCGCTGCTCGTGCTCGCGAGCTCCGAGCGCAATTAGCCATGGCCTTAGTGTACGTAGGTTTTGGATGGATATGAGATAGTTTATCAAAACGGCGTGCAACTTCACCATGTCCCACACTCCTGTCGAGCATGGCTTGGCTCTCGCGTGCTGCCGAATCTGCATGGCTTTAGTCCTGGGGCTCAACAGACACGCGCATGTCCCACGGCATCGGGTTCGGCCGAAGAGCAGTCGAGTAGAAAGAAACGAAAAGGTACGAGTGACATCGTAAGACCTACTGTTCTGCTATCAAAGCTTCATTCAGAGCAGCCGAAATGGACGGTGAACCGGTGTGCAGCCATGCACGCGGTGTCGCAGTCGACACTGCGGTGCAGCTACGAACAAGCGATCCAGATGGAGACACCTGGGACCCCCGATCACGCTCCAGACCCAGAGTCTGGTTCAGATCCTGTCTCACACTCAGCGACTGAGATGTCAACTCCAGTCTCCCACGGCTCTGAATCTCCATCTGGGAGTGCTTGCGGCGAACCGGTCGAGCCAGGTCCGTCGAACGGACCGTGCACGTGTCGCTGTCACTGCCCTCGTTCCGGTGATCTTCTTTCCGACGAACATCTCCAAAACCTAGAACTAGGCGATTCCTTCGTGGAGCTTCTCGATTTTCCTGCCAGAATCTGTAAAGACCGCCCAAGTCCTGATGTGAGGTGCGGCATCAAAAGTGCAAGCGCGAACACGTCAGCAGACCGTCCGCAGAGGCTCTCATGCAGTACCTCAGCGCGACGACTGACACGCTAGATGTGTGCATGTACACAATTACCAGCAGAGAGGTTCGTTTCCAGCTTTGTCGTGCTTCTATGGTGTTATCTTTCATTGGTTTTGGCTCACATGTACCATTCTTGTTTTGTTTCTCAGGTCGAGAAGAAGATACTGAAGCTGCATCGCAGACCAAGCGTGCATGTGCGGATACTCGTCGACTCCGAGCAGGCGAAACGTGGCGACTCCAGAATACGCCGCCTCGAGAGAAAGGGCGTCCCGATCTTCCAGTCTCCTCGCATGCTGCACCACAAGG